>JAJIBD010002286.1:0-187811 GCA_021461705.1 Cryptotis parvus
GTCCCCGACAGTGCCGGAAGCGAGTTCCCTTCTACCTCCGGGCGAGGAATGGATGAGCACTCAGGGATCCGATGAGGTTTTAAAAGACTTTACTTATCACAGGTTCAGGCATACAAATCAGCAAAAGGAAAAACCCGATGCTTAGGATTCCAGGCTAGAACCCCAGCCACGTAGGCCAAGATGGCGACCACCACGTGTATCGGCTTTGGGAAAGGAGAAGAACACTTCCAAGCAGGGCGACCGCTCACAGCGAGCCACAGCCCCCAAAGAAGCGCGGGAGAGTGAAAACAGGCTAGTTTATACCCATGCAACTCAGGCCTTCCTCCCATTGTTATGGAAAGCAGGGAGTGTTAAATGTCCTTAGATAATCCCTCCCTGCACCTCACCTAGGCCCTTTTAGTGTGCTAATGTTTTGAGCCAAATGCCCTTAAAGGAGTCCTGCAACAACTCCCCTGATTAGTTTACTAATAAAAATTGAAAAGGTAAGAAATATTTCCTAATGTACAGAAAATTAAGATAAGAAAAAACAATTCAATTACAAAATGATAATACATGTTACTTTAGGATCCTAACTTGTTTTTGGACCCAAAGCAAAGTTCAAGATAAAGTGTTTTTAGCTGTCTGATTATAACGGACTATAGTTTGCACTGTCCATAATTTGTGAGAGTCAATTTGCTATATTTTATGTAAAGTCGGGTGTCTGGAACAAAGTCTGTGGAGCTACTTCTGGAACAGCAATAGCGGTGATCATATGAGTATGAGTCTCTGGAGAGCAGCGGTCAGGAACTCGTTGAATTGTCAGGAACACTGGATTGGGTTTCAGGAACACTGGAACAAGTATCTCCGAATTCTGGAACAGGAGTCTTGAGCGCTGGAGCAGGTGTCCGGAACATCGGTGTGATATCTTGAACTCTGGAACAGGAGTCTTGAGCGCTGGAGCAGGTGTCTGGAACATCGGTGTGGGCATCTTGCAGGGCTTCTTCAGCAAGGGAACATTGGCACCGGTAACTGTACCTGTAGCTTAGGCGAGACAAAAACACTTTTCGAGGTTAATCACAAGTAGAGATTTTAAGGCTTTGTAGGGATCCAAGTCTGGGATGGAGAGAAGAACTTAAAGAAGCTCCAACATGGGTGGAGCAGGGAAATAAGTATGAGAATTGATGATTTTAAAATTGATAAATCTAGTGGATCAGCAGTGGAGTTGATGAATGTAATAGAGGTTTGTAGTGGTCAGAAATTGAGAAGGTAGTAGTTGAGACATAACATAGACACAACATTAATCACAAACATAATGGTGGCCACCACATGCACACACACGCACACATACATTTGATCGATCAATATCTTACAGCTGTATATGTGACCCATTTAGGGTGATAAATGGTAACGAGTCAAGCGCTTCATAAATATAAAGCCGGCAAATGATGGTGAGAAAGTGTCTTTTCCTGTGAATAGAGCATTGGGAAAAATTAGTTTTGCAAATTATTAAATTTTTAGCGAGCACTGTTTTAGGAGTCTCGGAGTATTGAGCACTGTAGCGCAGGTTTACTGGATTCGAATATCTCATCCTGTGAACAGAATCACTAGAAAAACAATTTTTTATTGATTTAGCGAACATTTTTTGTAATGAGCACTGTGATCAGAGTCCACCCATTTTTCCACCCTTTTTTTTTTTGTAAGAAAGAAAATATTTAGGCTGTAAGGCAAGATATTAAACATGAACCATGATCACAGACTGCAAAACAAGATCATTATTAAAAGGAACCAATCCAGGAAGTTTAAACAGCAACTTGCAATTTAAAATTTAAGACTTTATATTGAAAGAATTAGTTGTTTTCTGATTCTTGGAGAATTCTAGTCTTAACAAGTCGCAGAGGGACCCAGAGTTTCTTGGCAGGGTTATCGTCTGTAGAAATGAAAGCATAGCCTCTTCCCGAATGAGGAGGTGACCTGCAATCCATTTATCATCAATTTTCACCCAGATAGGTGAATTGACTGTTTTTGAGTTTGCATATCTTCTTGAAAGTGACGTTCAGCCGCGGTATAGGGATCTCCTTGAGGTATATTTAAGAAGTTTAAGGTGAATAATGTTAAAGATAAAGAATCCATTGGAGGCATGCTTGTTTTTCGTTGCTTTAATAGCTGAGTTTTAAGTGTTCTGTGGGCACGTTCAACTATTCCTTGTCCTTGTGGATTATATGGAATTCCTGTAATATGTTTGATCTGCCATTCCTCGCAAAAGGATTTGAAGGTTTTGCTGGTGTAAGCAGGACCATTATCTGTTTTTATGGTATGGGGAATACCCATGACGGAGAAGCACTGGAGTAAAAATGAACAAACAGATTTAGCTCTTTCAGACGTCATAGGAACAGCCCATATGAACCGGGAATATGTATCGATGACCACATGAAGGAAAGGTTTGTTGGGAAATAAGTTAGTATGAGTTATATCCATCTGCCACAATTGGTTTGTCTGTAAACCTCGAGGATTTGCTCCTGCTACATGAGATGTACAATGTAAAGGAGCACAGACAGGACAGTTGCGGACAATTTGTCTAGCTTGTCTCCATGGGATGCCATGGTGTACATGAAGGCGGCGGGCATTTGTATGTAGAGTCTGGTGCTCTTCCTCAGCTGATTTAAATACTGGTGCTGCCAAGAGATCTGCTGCTTCGTTTCCTCGAACCATTGGCCCGGGGAGTCGGCTGTGAGAACGGATGTGGGAGATGTATATAGGGAATGTTCTATTTCGGAGGAGATCTTGGAGTTTATGGAGCAGCTCCTGAATTATAGGATTATGGGCATTTAAAGAAGCAGTGACAATTCCAGGAAATAAACCAACTACATATGCAGAATCACTCACCACATTACATGGGCCAGATACATGGGATAGTAAATGTATCAGGGTGGCCGAGTTCCACTTGTTGGGCAGATTTATAATTTGTATGCACAGTAGTGGTCAACGAAGGACCTGTAATTCCACCCCTTCCTGATGAGGAGCCATCAATATAATACACTGGAGCATCAGGAATGGGAGAGGAGCGGACAATGGTGGAAATTATAAAAGGTGTCCTTTTTCAGAAATTCCCAGGTTTTTCCAGCTGGGTAATGATAAGATATTTCTCCTGAAAAGTCTGCTAAAGCTCTTTGAAGGATTTCACTGAGCGGTAAAACAGCTTCAATTTCTTTTTTAGGGTCGGGTAGTACAATTACATGGGGATCATGTCCAAGTAATACTTGGGTTCTTGATCTTCCCTTAATTATAAGGTTAGCTATCATCTCAAGGTAAGGTGTAGCAGTACGATTCTGCTTGTTATGTAAGTAAACCCATTCTAACGGTCCAGATAATTGGGCTATAGCAGCAGTTGGAGACTCGGGAGTGTTGAAGACCAAGAACCATACCTTTTCTCCGGGATTAAATCTGGAGAGGTAAGATTTTTGAAGCCGATCCATGAAAAAATCCAATTCCTTCTGAGCTTTAGGAGTTAGCTGCCTTGGGCTATTTAAAGCAGGATCACCCTTCAAGGGTGTGGAACAGGTTACTGAGCTCACAGTTAGGAATACCAAGGGAGGGGCGCACCCAGTTGATATCCCCCAGCAGTTTTTGAAAATCATTCAAGGTTTTGAGCCCTTTCTGACTAATGGAAATTTTTTGAGGGCGCACTGTAGTGCGGTCAAGAGCATAGCCCAAATATTCATATGGAGGCTGCATCTGGATTTTTTCCGGAGCTACTTGTAAGCCAGCCTCTGGTAAAACTGTCATTACATCATTATATAAATTCTGGAGATCTCTGGAATTATCACAAGCTAGCAGGATATCATCCATGTAGTGGATGATGTATGCACCAGGAAATTTAGCACGAATGGGTCGCAAAACCTCATCAACAAAGTGTTGACACATCGTAGGTGAATTAGTCATTCCTTGGGGCAATACTGTCCACTGAAACCTACGTAAAGGACCTTTTATGATTAATGGAAGGGACTGAAAATGCAAACCTTTTCCGATCATCTGGGTGGATAGGTATGCTGTAAAAAGCAGTCTTTTAAATCTACGATAATTAGCGGCCAATTCTTAGGAATAGCTGCTGGAGAGGGAGCCCAGGTTGTAGGGCTCCCATGGGGACCATAGTAGAATTTACATTCCTTAAGTCAATCAGCAAGCGCCATTTGCCTGATTTTTTCTGTATTACAAAAACAGGAGAATTCCATTCTGAAAACGTTTCCTCAATATGTCCTAATTTCAGCTGTTCTTCCACTAGATTTGTTAGCGCCTCTAACTTTTTGGTATTGAGGGGCTACTGTGGTGTCCATATAGGTTTGTCAGACTTCCACTGAATACGGATAGGTAGTGGGCGCTTAACCACAGCGGCCCCAATTAAAAAGGGTTACTCCCGGTGTTAGGCTTATTATGGAGAGCTGGAATTGGTGCTCGAAGGAATTGGACGAGGTATGTGGATTACTGCCCCCCCACTGCTCCAGCATGTCTCGACCCCATAAAGTTAAAGGCATAGGGGCTATATAAGGCTGGACCATGGCTACATTCCCTTCAGGGCCAATACACGGCAGCCACCTCGCACTCTGTCGGAGAAGAGAGGAAGAGATATTGCCTACCCCGCTCAGGCTATGGGACACTTTCTTTAGGGCCCAGTTAGAGGGCCAATACTTGGTGGAGATTATGGATATGTCTGCCCCTGTATCCAACATGCCTTTGAATTTCCTTTTATAAATTTCGATGGGTATAACCGGCCGCTTGGCCTGAGAAATTCTGGCAGTGTACCCAACTAGATAGTTAGCAGGTGGCTGGTGGGCTTGGTTCTGTGTGGCTGCATAACCAACAATGAAGTTGGCAGAATGGTTGGTATTGTTTAAGCCACCAGCTGTAGGGGTGTTCGGACTGACTACACGGATCCTCAAAAAATAATAATAGTTTAGCAAGTGGTTCCCCTTTTTAAAAAGTCCATTTAGTTGGCACAGATATTGACAGTATTATCTCTCCATGAGATTCAGGATCCAGAAGTCCGAAATGCACCATAATTCCCTTAAATTTCAGCCAATCGCTCCCCTGAATTAAACCCATACTACCTGGGGAGCAGGTCCTTTTATCCCTGTTTTTAGCATGTAGGGGTCTTGACTTGGGTATATTGTGACAGTCTTAGGGCAGAGAATGTCGAGACTGTCACTGCCTGATGGGGTAGGCCAGAGAGCATTTATTGACTGTAATTCTGTGGATTCTGATTCGGAGGATAGTGGGCAGGTGGAATGAAGGAGAGTGCCCCTGGATTCAGCTGGGCCTGGGGCTGGCCCCCACCCAGTTTCCGCATTAGGGGGAGGCATAGATGTTATTTGAGCCTGCGGAGCTTGTGGAACCTGGGAGGGGGTCCATGTAACATTTCCTATAAAGGGATTATTAGAATGTTGCCCTGTATTGATAGTTTTAGGAGATGGGCAATCTCTACGGGTGTGTCCCTTCTTTCCGCAGCTAAAGCAGGTTATCTGTCCAGATGAAGCCTGAGGCTGACTTCGCCTCCAAGACCGACAGTCTCTGGCCCAATGTTTTCCTTTTCTGCACCTTGGGCATGGTCCAGGTGGGGCCCTTCGAGGGGTGGAGCTGCGATTATTAGAATAGTTTCTCCGATTATTGTTTATCCTTTGAAGTTTATTGTTTCTCCCCCTAGAGCTGTCTGACTTGTTTCTCCCCCTAGAGCTGTCTGACATTTCATCCCTCTCCTGATCCTCCTGCTGTATGGGATAAGCCTCTATATCATCCTGTGTTTTATGGGAGATTAAACCGACGTTTCTACAGGCCTTTAGATACCCCATGAGGTCATCCTTTTCCCCTAATACCATATAGTAATGCTCGACATTTTTGATTAGCATTCTCATATGCTAAGTTTCGTTTTAGGATTTCTTGAGTGGTTGGGTCTTGAACCTGTCTTTGGATTGTTTCACATAATCTCCCAACAAAATCAAAGTATGGTTCATCACGACCCTGTTAAATTTTTGTATAGCTACCTAGAAATTCTGGGTCGGAACCTACTCTTTCCCACGCCTTTAATGCTGTCTCCCGAGCGAATTTTAAAATAGGTTCAGGTAATGTCGCTTTGTTTTGCTTTATTTTTCCATTCACCTTCACCTTTTAGCATGGCAAAAGTTATAGTATGGCCTGATTCCTTTTCTCTTAAAGTGTCAATATTCTGGTTAACCCCATCTGCATACCACATATGCCATTGCATGTACTGTGATTTGTTTAGACAAGTATCGGCTACTGTTTCAAAGTCTCCCAATACCCACTGACTACTTTCGCTCCAATCAGCTAAATATTTTAAAGCATAAGGTCTTGATATTCCAAACCTGTCGCAAGCCTTCCTAAACGGGGTTATTGCCTCAATTTTTAAGTCTTCATGAATCGGTTTTACTTTATCTTTAGATTGGTCATGAGAAAGATTGCTGGGCTTTGCTCTTTGACTCGAGCTAATCTGTTTCTCCCCTTCTTCCTCATCAGAGCTTGTAGTATCTGGCAGAGGAACATCTACCCCATTGAGGGTATTAACTCTGGAGAGATTTTCAGCTTGGGAATTTGCCTCCTCTGGGTTATCAGCCACATTAGAATTCTTTTTAGATTTTTTTGCTGGGAATGTATACACCTTTTCAAGTCTACAGTTTTGGGGCGTGTTTGTGAACGGCTTTTAGTTGGTTCACGCCTCAGTATTGGGTATGCGCTAGGTCCTGATTGATAAGTTATGAAATCAGAAATCTCCCTGCGTAACACATCCATTTCTTGGTTTAAGTTTTCAAGTTTCCTATATGTTTCTTCCTTTTGTTCTTTCAATCTTATGTGTAACTTCCAAACCTCCTCTTTCTGTCCATCTATTCTATCTCTCTGTCTGTCAATTTCTTCCTCTAAGATAATGCTGATTTTATCGATATCCTTCTTCTGCTCTTCAAACTTTACTTCAAATTTTAAATCCTGTTTAATAATTTTACTTTCCTGTTCTTCTAATTTTTCTTTGAATTTTAAATCCTGTTCTTCTAATTTTTCCTTGAATTTTAAATCCTGTTCTTCTAATTTTTCCTCAAATTTTAAAATCTGGTTAATAATTTTACTTTCCTGTTCTTCTAATTTCTTTTCAAATTTTAAACTCTGTTTAATAATTCTGTCCTCAAGCTTTAAGACCAGTCTACCTGTAGCTTTATGATCCTCACTTATTTCTTCAATCGCTGAGTAAATCTCGTCCCTTAAGATTGCATTCAATTTATTACTTTCTTCCCTCTCTCTATTAAACATTGTCCTTACGCAAAGGTACAGTTTAAAAAATCGCAAGGACCCAGATGATTTGTGAAAAGATAGAGTAGTTCTCAGAAAGGAACTTTATAGACTGGGCTATGTATGGTGCCGAGCCAATAAAAGATACAATGTATCTATACCATGAGATATCCATCATTTTACTCACGGTTCGGAGGCAGATGATCTCTGTCCGATGATAATTAGACCAGACGATGTTCGTGGTGCCCACACAAGGGACGCCAAATGTCGGGCGCTCCGCCGGGGTCCCCGACAGTGCCGGGAAGCGAAGTTCCCTTCTACCTCCGAAGCCGGCGAGGAATGGATGAGCACTCAGGGATCCGATGAGGTTTTAAAAGACTTTACTTATCACAGGTTCAGGCATACAAATCAGCAAAAGGGAAAACCCGATGCTTAGGATTCCAGGCTAGAACCCCAGCCACGTGTAGGCCAAGATGGCGACCACCACGTGTATCGGCTTTGGGAAAGGAGAAGAACACTTCCAAGCAGGGCGACCGCTCACAGCGAGCCACAGCCCCCAAAGAAGCGCGGGAGAGTGAAAACCGGCTAGTTTATACCCATGCAACTCAGGCCTTCCTCCCATTGTTATGGAAAGCAGGGAGTGTTAAATGTCCTTAGATAATCCCTCCCTGCACCTCACCTAGGCCCTTTAGTGTGCTAATGTTTTGAGCCAAATGCCCTTAAAGGAATCCTGCAACAATTACTGTCTTCCCGTTCATCATCGATTTGCTCGAGCGGGCCCCAGTAACATCTCCATATGTCCCTGTCTCATGCTAGTAGGGCCGAGGGCATCTGCTTGCTCCAGGAACATAAAGAGCCTCAATCCATTCCATCAGGTCATGGGAACGAGGTCTATAATTGTTACTGGTATTTGGCACATCAAATACAACACGGGTAGCTTGCCAGGCTCTGCGTAGGGTGGTGGCATACTCTTGTAGTCATCTCTAAATCCAATAACAACAAACAACAATAACAGCAACGAAATGATGATGATGATGATGATGGTGATGATGGTGATGATGATGATGATGGTGATGATGATGATGATGAGCAACGAAACGATGATGATGATGGTGATGATGGTGATGATGATGATGATGATGATGATGATGATGATGATGATGATGATGATGATGATGATGAAAAGAAAAGCCAGCCTCGGCCTGCTCGCAGAGGGATGGAGCCCTGAGCGCTAAGCGGCCTCCCCACCTCCTCCTCTGGCCGCGCAGAAGGCCCCCAACAAGGGGCCACGTGCCACACCAAGACAGTCACATGGCCGCGACCCAGGGCCAAATCCAAAGCAAGGACCTGCAAGTTCCAGCCTCCCTGGCGGCGCGTCACTTGAGGGGGTGCCCAGCACAGCGGCTCCCTCCCCGCTGACCCTTTCCTTGCAGTGGAACCAAGAGCCCAGCAGAAGCCACAGTGCCCAAGGCCGAGACCGCATGCATGCGCGGGAGCAGCTTGTGCCAAGTAGTGCTGGGCACCTCCCGCCTCCCCCCCGCCCAGCCTCACGCATGCGCAGTGCACTCAGGGCTGTGGGGCTCCAGGCAGACCCGGCCCTGCGGTTCCACAAGGCCGAGGGTTAGCAGGTTAGGCTGCCTGACCGCCCTCATCCTTTCAGTGCCTGTGTTGCAAACCGCAGGGCAGGGGGCGGGGTGGGGGGCAATGGGGATTACCTGCCCCAGAGGCTGGCTGGTGTGGGGGACAGGAGGGAAACTGGAGACATCGGTGGCCAGAGAGCACACAGGTGAAGGGACCATGATGGAACATTGTACGACTGAAGCCCAGTCATGAACACTGTAACTGTGCGTCTCATGGCGCCCCGATGGGAAAAACAATAAACGAGAATGTGCTGCCTACCCCAGCTTGGCACGTCAGGGTCTGCTGTGCAGGCCCCGCCGGAAGCTCCCCTTCCCCGGGGAGGCCGATCCGGAGGCGCCGGCCCACTAGGCCAAGCAGCTTTCCCAGGATTCACCAGGAGCAGCAACGACGAGCTGGGGATGGCAACTGAGGGCAGAGCTCTCGCGGCAGTTCTCCAGCAGCCAGAAAAAGGTTTGTTCCGGGCTGGGGAGGGAGGGGCCATCGGGGTTTAACTACCATGAGGGGGCTATAGGGCAGGGGGCAACACGCCTGAATCTGTGCAAACTGCCCAGCACTTGCCAGACCCAGATTCAGTTTCCAGCACCGTGTATGGTCCCCAGAGCCCAGCCAGGGGGTGATCCCTGAGCACAGAGGCAGGAGGAAGCCCCGAGCACCACCAGGTGTGACCCAAACCAAATAATAGTAATAATAATAAGGACCAGGCACCGCAGTGCCTGATATATCCTGGATATTAACCCCTTATCAGATGGGTATTGGGTGAATATTCTTTCCCATTCTGTGGACTGCTTTTGTATCTTAGTCACTGTTTCTTTTGAGGTGCAGAAGCTTTTTAGTTTCATGTAGTCCCATATGTTCATCTTTTCTTCTAGTTGCTTTGTTAGTGATGTTTCACCTTTGAAGATGCCTTTAGCTTCAATGTCGTGGAGGGTTTTTCCTATATTTTCTTCAATGTACTTTATGGATTCAAGTCTGATGTTGAGATCTTTAATCCATTTTGATCTGATTTTTGTGCATGGTGTTAAACAAAGGTCCAAATTCATTTTTTACATGTCGCTGCCCAATTTTCCCAACACCACTTGTTGAAGAGGCTTTCCTTACTCCATTTTAGACTCATTGCACCTTTATCAAAGACTAAATGATCATCACATGATGTTCTTGAGGGTGGCGCTGAAGAGTTTTGGTGAAATGGTATCACCCTGTCGAACCCCCTCTTTTGACATCAATGATCACTTCTTTGTAGAATGGTGAGATCCTGGTGGTGAATCCGTAATACAGCTCACGAAGGATCTTGATGTATTGGATTTGAACACCCTATTTGGCTAGGGCTTTGATGACTGCTTCAGTCTCCACAGAATCAAAGGCTTTCTGTAAATCAATGAACGTGAGACAGAGCGGCATCTTGTACTCCCTACAAACCTCAATGAGCTTGGTTACTCTGTGGATATGGTCGCTTGTGCTGAATCCTTTCCGAAAGCCTGCTTGCTCGCATGGTTGTCCTTCATCTAGTGTTCTGCTAATCCTGTTCAGGATGACTCATGTAAACAGCTTGTAGATGACGGACAGCAGACAGATGGGGCGATAGTTGCTGATGTCGTGAATGTCTCCCTTCTTGAATAGTAGAACTGTCCTGCTGGTTTTCCATTGGGAGGGCACCTTGCATTCGGACAGGTAGCGTGTGAAGAGCCGAGCTAGGGTATTGATGAGTACCAACCGCAGATTCTTCAGGTGTTCGGGTCTGACTTTGTCTGGGCCTGGTGCTGTTCCCTTCTTTACCAACGAGATGGCATGTTGGATTTCAGAAGGGAGAATGTTGGGAATGACATATCCATCCTGTGGAATTTGGTATGTGGGCAGGTAGATGTGGCTATCAAAGAGATTTGAGTAGAAGCCATGGATAATCTTCTCCATTGCCTTTCTGGAAGATGTGATAGATCCATCAGGGTGTCGGAGGGCAGTCATCTTGGTCTTATAGTTGGCAAAGGACAGGCGGGCAGTGCAAATGCTTTTCCCAGCCTCTGCTGAATCTTCCAGTATTTCTGCTCTTCTGTCTTTGAGGTTTTTTCTTTATTGCTTCTCTGCACCGTTTAGCAAGCTTGGGCATTAGCATTTGGTCTCCTGAGGCTCGCGCCTTGCCACGTTGGCAAATGAGCTCGAGAGTTTCTGAAGACAGGCGTCCTTTTTGTGTCTTTTTCTCTCTCAGCATTCTTCACACAATCATGGAGGTGCTGAACCAGTCGGCTGTATTCTTCATCGATATCATCAATGATGGTATCTTCCCATGTTGCTGCAATGGTGCCAAAGAGTTCCCAGTTGGTGGTCGTTCTGGGAGTTCTCTTCTTAAACTTTGCAGCCTTTTCTCCCCTTTACGGGAAGTAGAATTTTGCACGAAGGAGACGGTGGTCCGATCCTGTTTGGAATTTTGGGGACGACAGCAACATCGGTCAGACAAAACCGCCGATTAAAGAGGATTTGGTCAATTTCATTGTGGAAACTGTCCGCCAGGGAGATTCCCATGTCCAACGTTTCGCTTCAGCCTTCTGGAACTGTGAGTTCCCATGAATGGTCTTGGTGGACAAGATGAACTAAGATAGTCTCTCACCCTGTTCGTTCCATTCTAGGCCATGGGTCCCAATGTGGAGTTCTTCAGCCAATCTTCTTGGTCCTATCTTGGCATTAAAATCACTGACTATGATCTTGTATAAGGTGTGATCTTTTTTATAGAACTCCTCCAATTCCATGTAGAATTTCTCAATTTCATCTTCTTTGTATGTGGATATTGGTGCATAGACAATGAAGATAGAAATTGCTGGCAGTGGGCCACATCTCTTCAAGTGTAATTGTCCTATTCGGTTTGTTAGGCATTCAGATGAATCAATGTTGACGGCCATGTTCGTGTTGACAAGGAGACTAATGCCACCGACACCTCTTTCATCGCATGTTCCAAGAAACAATTCTTCTCCTGTGTCAAATACAGCATGATGCGACTGATGCCTCCTCATCTCAGTCAGACCAATGATGTCGTACTTGATCTTTTCTTGCTTGCAGCATCAGATCCTCAATATATGCTTCCGATGCCAGTGTACGTGCATTGAAATGTACAGACAGTCATTTTAGTCCCTCGCTTTTGGCAGCCTAGGATGGCCGTGAAATTTTAACAGGCACTGTTTGTTCCGCCTTTCTTACTGCTGCCGTATTAAGGGCTCTTTCAGGGTCAAGAAAATAAACATTTCTGTTACTGGTTTTGGCATGTCGAACACGCATCGGACAGCTTGCCAGGCTCTGCCATGCGGGCGCTATATTCTCATTACTTTGTGGGACTCTCTCAGAGGGGTGTGTAGAATATGCACAGTAATTTGGAGGTAAATCCCGCTGCCGTGTAGCAGCCACGCTCAATGAGGAAAGCTGGTTTCTGCTCTGCCAGGTGTATCTGTGTCCTTTTCCATATTCATATATATATTGATATGGAGGATATATATACATATATATATACATTCAACTTTACGATATTTTATGCTTTATGCGTCAGCTTCCAAATATTTTGTTTGTGCTCAATCATATTTAATTATGAATAAACACTTAAGAAAAAAGGCGGCCCGCGGAGCTCACCGCGCCGCCCCGCCTGCCGATCCCCGGCACCCATAGGCCCCCGAGCACCGCAGAGTAATTCCTGAGCGGCCGGAACCCCGAGCATTGGGGGACCAAAAAAAAAAAATAAAAAAAGAATGAAAAGAAAATTTCTTAGAGAAGAAATAAATATGTCTAAAAGACACATGAGAAAATGCTCTACAACACTAATCATCAGGGAGATGCAAATCAAAACAACAATGAGATATTATCTTGCTATCAACACCATAGAGACTGGTATACATTGAATAAAACAAAAACAATCAGTGCTGGCATGGATGCAGGGAGATAGGGACTCTCATTCATTGTTAGTGGGGAATGCTGATTGGTCCAGTCTTTTGGAAGAACAATATGGGCATTCTTCAAAAAGCTAGAAAAGAGCTTTATTATGACCCAGCAATATCAATTCTGGGAAAATACCCTGGGGCTTCAAAAACACACAGCAGCAATACCATCTCCACTTCAATGATTATTGCAGTACTATTCACAATAGCCACAATCTGAAAACAATCCAAGTGCCTGAGAACAGATGACTGGTTAAAGAAACCATAGTACATCTACACAATGTAATACCGCAAACTATTAGGAAGAATGAAATCATGAAATTGACTTATAAATGGATGCACATGGAGATTATGATGCTGAGAGAAATGAGTCAGAAGGAGAGAGAGACATAAAATGGTTGCACTCACTTGTGGGGTGTAAAAAAAAATATGAAACCAATATCCAAGGACAGCAGAAACAAGGACCCGGAGGTTTGGTCCATGGTTGGAAGCCTGCTTCCAACCTGTTGGGGAAAAGGCAGTCGAGATAGGGAAGGGAGCGCTTATAACAAAGATAGTAGTAAATGACCACTGTATAAAAACTGCAGAATATGTAAGAGAACAAACATGATAACCTCTTAGTATCTGAATTGCCCAAAGGGAGAGAGAGAAAGAAGGAAATGACCTACTGTAGAGACAGCCTGGGGGAAAAGGGGGAAGGCAGGTGAGTAAAAGAGAACTTTGATGGTGGGAAATGTGCACTGGTGAAGGGATGGGTGTTGAAGCATTTTGTGACTGAAACCTGATCATGAACAGCGTTATAACTGTAAGGCACAGTGACTCAGTTAAAAAAAAGCACTTCTGAGCTGGAACATCTCTGTTAATTGCACTGAGACATCTAGTAACATCTAGAAACATCTAGTTTCTCTATGGAGAAATATATTATGCCTGAGTATCAAAGATGTTATATGAACTGAAAAATAAAAACTTAAGTAATGAATTCTATTCAGACTGTCATTCTGTCATTAGTAAGGTCTCCTAGGGAAAGTTAGTGAAGAATTTTTTTAAAAACATTGTTTTACCAATAAGTGAGTCTAAATAGAGAAGTTGCAAAATAGCTTAGATACTTTGTTGACATAACTCATTTTCTTTTATTGATCAGTTTTGCTTTTTCCCTTGAAAAATATTTAATCTAAAATTCTTTTAGTTAGACTACATGGTGCAGTGAGAGAAACACAGATGTTGGGGAAGGAAAGCAAGCCCAGTTTTATCGCAGTTTTAGCAACAGTTCTATACTGCTCTTAGAAAAGCAGCGAATCAGGGCCAGCTGGAAGAAAGCAACCTTCAATGATTAGTCAAGAGGACTTCTCTTTCCTTCATAGATACGTGTCTCCACAGTCTGGAAAACCAAATGGCTCTGTCCTAGAAAAAGTTATTCAATAACCAAGAAATTGAAATGTTGCTACTATTATCTGTACATGGGAAATCAGGTTACTTATAGATTGTTGCTAATCGACAAGGGGTGGGGGTGGAGGAAACTCAGGAAAATAGGGGCGTAGGCCAAAGAAACCAAATGACATGCTTATTGCAGACACCCAAATCAAGTCAGCTGGATTAAAGACAAGGCAAATGACAGAGTCACAGGATAATATATCAAATCATAGGGAAGATAAAGAAGCAGTTTAGGAGGTTAAATAAAAACTTTGTCATAAAAGAAGTCAGACAGAAGCAGATATAAAGAACGGCTTAAGAAAATTAGATGAGAACTGACATGGAAAATGGCAAGATCATCCACTGTGGTTTACTCATAGCTGTGTTTAGGGATTAAATTGGTAAGGTGGCATAGGTAGAGCTAGCATTAGAAAGCCATTGTGTTTAATTAAGAGTTTTACTTCTTACAGAAAGATTGTTTCTTTATTCCATGCTTAAAGTCCACTAGAATGCTTGCCTTGTACCAAGATAATAGAGTTTATCTTTGGCAATCCCAGCTCCTAAGCACATCCCTTTCACTAAACTGAGATCTACCTCCCACGGAGATATTTAATGAGATTGGTCTCATATCTACCAGAATCAGGGAGGTTCAATTTCTTTCCATGACATGAAGAGCCAATGGCTTCTATTACTAATTGTTGGTAATAGAAATAAGAGAACTGTTTTCAAACAGGATATATTTGATGTTCTAGTTTCTAAAATACTTCAAAGACTGTCTAGGATACCACCATGAATCTTCTGAGGTCATGGGTCCTAAATGTTTATATTTCATATAACAACAATGCATCACCCTGTATCTTGTGCAGAGAATATTGAGTGTAGTGTGATAAATAAAAATGCTTTGAACCAAGCAAGCATACCATTATTTAGGCATATCTTGATTTAAATATACACCTTTAAAAGACAAGAATTAGCTATTCCATGAAGCCTATTTAAAAGATTTCCATTCATTTGCAGGAATTTTTTTAACCCATCAATATAATTCTGCTCATTAGGAAAGATATACACAAAAAGCTTACGGCTGTTGATGTGTGGCTGCCATTCACATGCATTCAGATTGCTGTCATGTGAACTCTTAAACACTTTCTTCCTCACAAGGAGAAAATAAATAAGGTAAGGAGAGGAAAGTTGGGGGGCAGAAGAGGAAAGAAAGAGGGGAACAAGAGAGTGGAGAGAGTTGGAGCAGAAAAGATAGGAGGGAAGGAGGAAAAGGAAGGGAAAGGGAAGAGCATTATTTTTTCCTCCCTAGAAACTTCAATCCAGGCATCCCTATTGCCCAGAATGAATGCACTGGAAAATAACTGAACTGAAACATTAGGAAAATATCAGAATAGCAGGTTTCTTTTATTTTAAATTTTATGTACATTCTTGGGAACTAAAGATAACAATATATATGGCTCCTTGGTGCCTCTTAGGGCCAGTATAGCAGGTAAGGCTCTTGCCTTGCATGTTGCTGATCTGGTTCTGATCCCCAGAACCCCATTTAGTCTCCCAAGACTGCCAGGAGTAATTCATGGGTGTAAACCAAAGAATAATCCTAGAGTACAGTCAGGTGTGGCCATAAACCATACAAACAAGCAAAGAAAAATGTGGTTTCTTATAGCCATAGCTTGAATTTATACCTCACATACAGGTTACATGATAATGTGTTAGAGAGAGCTTGGTATTTCATTAATAACATCTTCCCAAAGAATAGCATTAATAAATAGCATAGGCAATGCCATCTATTGATAAACCAGGCTAATGTCCTCATTATGCTAATGGGAAAGAGAGGAATGCAGCTTTATCCAGAGGCACAACTGGTGCAACATATTACTAACACAAAGATAAATGATTCTTTTTCTCTTTCTGTTGCTTTCTATCACTATCACTATCTTCCTGTTAATCATCTATTTGCTAGAGCAGGCACCAGTAATATCTCCATATGTCCTGTCTCATGCTAGGAGAACCCAAAGGCATCCGCTTGCTGCAGGAACATAGAGAGCCTCAAACCATTATATTGGGTCACGGGAATGACCTAATATAAATGTTACTGGTATTTGGCATATCAAATACTACACGAGGGGCTTGTCAGGTTTGCTGTGCGGGTGGCATACTATTGTAGTCACCTCTAAATAAAGCATTTATAGATGAACCGCACAGCAGCTAGCGGCCGCGCAACCTGGCTGTGATAGTCTGGTCTGCTGGGTGGAGTTGTGACAAGAGGGAAATCTGAATGTGGAAAATGGGCGGGGCCCATGGAGTAGTGGAGGGTGGTCTGGCTTGTTGTGAGGCTCTGCTGGGGGGTGGCAGGCCAGGGCTAGAACCCCGCCACGCCTCCCTGGCGCCCCTCACGAAGCAGCTGGGCACAGGGAGAGCAAGGAGCAGCTCTGCCCCATGTCTGAGAGTCTCTGGTTCAGCAGAGACTCTGCTTTCTACTAATTGTCAATATTTGATTTAAAACAATTATAATAACTATGAAAAGACACCAAAACAAGAGATATTAAATTTGTTCTTGACGCTTTTCCACCAATAAGAGAACGAGCATTAGAATTTCTTAGAATATTGAATTCTTTTCATTGGAAGATATTATTTATGCATGATAAATAATAAGGTTAAATAAGTGGCTTTTCTGTCTAGAGAAAACAGAAGTCCTAAAAGATTACAACTAGAAGAAAAACTTGGATGAGAACATGTCTTCATATTTTCATTTTCTGCTACTCTCATGGTTTCTTTCCTCATGTATAAAATCCATTGGTTAAATAAGCATTTGTTACAAACTTTATAATAGTCTTTGATCTAGTCAACAGGATAATGGAAGATCTGGTCACACCATTTTCTTAAATCTCAATGAACATTTCAAGGGGAGCCCAGCGGTAGGGTGTGCCTTGCCCGCCCCGCCCGCGGCCAGCCAGGGTTCGATCCCCGCCGCATCGGGGCCCCCGACCCGCAGGAAATTCCTGAGTGCGAGGGAGTAACCCGAGCGTGTCGGGTGTGCCCAAACAAAAAAAAAAAGAACATTTCTTAAAATTTTGATCTGATGATTCCCATAACATTTCTAAAGTTCTCTATAAACAGAAGGAGGATCTTGAAACTTTCTGAGTCTATTCAGCCTTCACAGAGGAGATACTGTGATGAGTACTGAGTGATTAAAATACAAATGGGAATTTTACAATACTGTAGAATTGATCAGGGTGTTCTGGATAAATAGCACTCCGTGAGGACAAGCAGAGATATACAAAGACATGAGATGTTTTAGGAACTAAAACTCAGTTGAAAACTAAGTGAAGATAAGTAAGACCTAACCATTTGCTACCTGTGTGAAGGTATTATACATTGCACTAGTAGACTTGGACTTAATAGGGCGGGGTGAAACTCATTAACATTTCAGAAAAAGGAAAGTGATAAGTCAATGCCAAACTTGGAAAAATCACAATATGAACATAATTATCCAAAGATTTAGGAGAACATTAGGATAAAGTGAGAGAAAAAAATGAGGCAAGCTGTTAGATAACATGTATGTATATAAAACCAAGGAAACAATGCTGAGGTAAAACCAATGGCTAATATGTATCATGTGTGTGTCTATATGTGATAGAAACTGAGGGAGTGAGAATAATAACAAATAAATAAAATAAAGGCAGGCATTTAAATAAAATAATTTTATTTTTTTTTTTATTATACCACCATGAGAACAACATTACAAAGATGTTCATAATTGGGTCTCAGTTATATATTGTTCCAGCACCCATCCCTTCACCAGTGCCCCATTCCCACCACCAATGTCTTCTCCCAGCTCCAGAGCAGGCATTTCTTCCTTCGCTCCCTTTCTCTCTGTCTCTCTACATCTCCCCTTCATATTCCCAATCCTTATTATACCAAAATAATTTTATTTTAATAAAGTTTATTTATTTTTCTTTAAATGCCTGCCTTTAGTTTACCTGTACCCAGTAGAATAGAAGAAATAATATAAGATTATGAATCAGACGTTACCCTAGAAAGGGGCTGAAATGATAGTACAACAGGTTGGGCAGTTGCCTTGCCTGCTGCAGACCTAAGTTCTATCCCCAGCATCCCATATGGTTCCCCAAGCACCTTCCATAATTCCTAAGTACAGAGCCAGAAGTCACCCAGGAGCATTGCCAGGTTTGGCACAAAAACAAAAAAAAATTCCATAAGTACTGGAGAAAGATAAAACGTAGTATTATAAAGTTTCTATGTACCCTAGACTTTTATTAAAGAAGATCGCATTAGAAAAAACTATTTCAGTCATTCTTTTACACAAATAAATCGGTCAAATTATTTGTGATGAAAGATAACCACAATAAAGATAAAAAAGAATTATAGTTTTGTATTAATCCAGTTAGTCCCTCAGTCATCATTAACACCATTTTGGATTAATAAGGTGTTGCACTGTGTGCAGAATATGGAGATAGGTCAACCATACTCCTAATGAAAGGATAAAAAAATTATTAAAATTTTCTTAACATTGATTTTTAAAAAGCCTTTCAAAGCTACTGTAATAAATTATACAACTGCCCTTAGAAAGAACTTGCTAGGTGAGAGACAGAAAATGTTGAAATGTGTAAACCTGCTTTAGCTACTATTCTACAACACCAAGAGTCTGCCAAAGTGTCTTTTGGTAATTAGCAAAACATCTGTAACAGAACTTGTGCCTCAGAAATGACTGCTGTTTTCTTGGCCGGAGAAGGGGTGTGAATGTTGGGATAAGCGGGTGGGGGTGGGGAGTTTGGACATAGATTTCACTTAAGCCCAGCTGTTTCCCATTTGAGAAAAGGATAAAGGGTAGACACTGAGTCAGTGGGAAAGCATCAAGACAAAAGTGAAGAAGGACGTGATATCAAGTCACACTGGCCCTAATTTGACTCAAGTGCATGCCATTGGCATGTGGTGAGCAAAGCTTCCCTTGTCTCCACAGTGCTGGAAGCTAACCTGGTTGCCAAAAAATGTCCCAGTAAAAATATTTATATGAAAACAACACAAAGGCAGTGTTAAGAACACCACTGACCTCTTACAATTTGAACTCATCTCTCCACAGCAAGAATTTGGAAACTATCCATCTCTTTCTCTTTCTTTGGATGATGCAAGACTCTTCCTTAAACTAGGTGGTTTGAGCACTTCATCCTGCCTTGGGTCTCTGCAGACCAGAACACTGGAGAGGACCCGATTGTCCTCTGGTTTTTCTTGTTGAAGAAGTTGCTCCTACTGAGGGAGCTGGTAAAGTTATTATGATAAAGATTCTAACTTTCTAACTGGGAGAAGAAGCTGGCTGAATTCAACCATTCATTTAATCAGTCAATTGGCAAAGATACGTTAGCACAAATAATGTGCAAGTTAAAGTGCTAGAAGCAGGAGAAGGCTTGGGGGAACTGGATGGTTGGGAGTCCTGCCCTAATTTAACAATGAAGAAAGGGTAATAGACATGAAAATGATAAGCCTTGACCTATCTACTCTTTTATGACATATCTCAGCTTTGATGTTACATGTGACTATTTTGGTGCACAATTTTATGTTCAACTCTATAATATATTCAGTTTTTAAAAGTTTGCCAACTTTCCATTCACAATGAAGACTCTCTTTAGAAAATCTTTGTGAAAATTTCATATATTACCTTCAAAAGGTGAAAGATCTACTCACACTGCTACCATAATATATTAGATCAAAACCTCACATGAGACTTAAAAGGGGAATGAGAAATAAGGCGAGAACTCTCTGGATGGGACACAGAGTGGAATGTTTGAGGCAAAACGCTTGACCATAATACAGAGAAATGAATTTCATGTTGCAAATAGGAAGAAGCTAGCTGAGAATCAACTGAGAACCAAATGAAATACAAACAGGAAAAGCAGTCTCTTTGTCAAGGTTCCCTAAAAATATATAGACAGACTAAAATTCATATACTAACTCACAAAAGGGTGTCGATTTTATAACTCTATAAAACTGAAATGAAAAAAAAATGAAACAATGATTATGAAGGAAAGGATCACCAAAGGGCTGATTCTCACTATTAAGTGAAAGATTTCACTTTACAACTCCAGTCAATCGCAGCCATTAATACTTGATTAATAAATGACACTAGTCCACATTACAGCACTGTAACCATAGAAGCATGCAATTCAATTAGCAGAAAGGCAAGGAAGGAGGGTTAACAGACATCTTAAGACAGCTTCTATGGATATGGGATGGGAAGTGACTGATCTAGAGAGTTCTTTTGTAGGTGTCTCCTTGGAGGGAGATCGATGCCACTGTCCAGATTAGGTACCACCTGCAGAGTCCACCAACCCCATCAAGGCAGCCATTCTGCACATGATCTGCACTTGATCTGCATGCTATGGCACTTGATCCCCACAATGTAATTTCTGGGAGACCCATGGTCTCCGACTAGAACAAGGGGATTGTTCTTTGAAGCAAAGGAAACATCAGTGCTGCCCTCTAGACAAGTTTCCCATATTTCTCTTTTAATCTTACAGGAAAAAATTTCAGGATGAGGCAATGAAGAGAAATGGTATTATTTAGAAAATAGAGGGGCCGGAGTGATAGCCCAGCGGGTAGAGTGTTTGCCTTGCACGCAGCAGACCTGGGTTTGATACCCGACATCCCATATGGTCCCCTGAGCACCACCTGGACTCAGGAGTAATTCCTGAGTCCAGAGCCCTGAGTAACCCCAGGTGTGACTCAAAAAAAAAATAGAAAACAGAAAAGAAAAAAGAGAGTAACACATATACAATAGTGCAATCTTCTCCAGAGGTGGGAGGTTGGAGGGTGTCCTATAAAGGAAAAGAAAGGAATTACACAGAGGAAAAAAACACTAGAGTTTCTCTAGCATGATAAGGCTGAACTAGGTGAAGGCTGAAGTTCTCTAGCTGATGTTGATAGGCAAGTAGACAGGGAAGGGGACCCATAGCATTAGAATTCCTGTAAAAGCACATAGCCCTTAGGTGGCAGGACCCACCTGTGGCTACAGGAACTAAGACCTAAAAAAACCTTAACCTGGCACTGTAGAGACCTAGAGAAGGTTGGACCCCACTGAGAGAAGTTCCAGGAAAGGACTTTCAAAGAGGACCATCGACTAATCCCAACCCTATCCCTTTGGCAATCACTCTACCAATGGATTCCTACTAGGTAGAAGACTCACATGTGGGGCAGGGAGCTCTTGGGAAAAACCCTATAAATGCCACCGTGAAAAAAGGAAAGGTGAGCATATGCTTCTGAGCACATGTGATCAATCACATGTAGTGCTCAAGCATGTGGTGCCCACATCTCCCCTCTTAAAATGGGTACTGGGGCTCTCTCCACCTTTGAAAATGTCTGCATTCTCTCTGGAGCATGTTACTCCCACTTTTCTCTCCCTCCTTTCTCTTCCTAAAAGCCTTCAAACAAAACCTGTTTTACTTCACTGCTCATCTGCTCCCGAAATTCCTTTCTGTGAGAAAGACAAGAACTGATAAAACCTGGGTAAGGCCAGGAATGACTTTCCTTTCTTGCAAAGAGCAATTCCTTGCTCTAACCTAAGTCTGAAGCTCCCCAAGAGTGCAGGAGGTGGGGGATTTACTCCCATGCCAAAAAGACCAAGCAAACATCAGGTGTGGCTTGACGGCCACCTTGTGGGACAGGCAGGCTTCAGAACTGGGTGGTGCTGGGGATCATCCACACACTTGATCAGTCTCAGCTTTCCCAGCTGGTCCCATGTGGCAAAGGTAGATCAGGAAAAATGACTCTCTCCTCCCCACGTCACTTAAGCCACCCATGGGGGTTCACTACTCCATACCTTCCTTTTAAGAGTCAGTAAAAACACATAAACATTTTTAAGAGTCAGAAACACATAAAGCAAAGGGGAAAAGGTGCCTATGAAATAACAGATAATAGTGATATATTTATTAGTACTATTATATCAAATTTGGATATGGTGCTAAGTGGATCAATAAAGAAATCTGTCTATACATATATCTGGGTCATATATCTAGGTCATACTTTCTTTTCTTTCCACTTCAGTGCACATTTGTTCTTAATTGCAGTATCCAATCTCATGATATCCCATATATTAATCCAGTCCTTATGCAGGATCACTCGGATTCATTCCTCAAAACCTCATCATTCCTATCTCTTATTAATTCTGTTCCACCCTGCTCAGTTTTGTTCCACAATGACCAAGTCCCAAGCTTCCCAGTGTTTTAATGACCTCTTGGTCTGTCACTGAAGTTCTGTCATCTGTCTTGTACTACCACGTCCAATACCCTTTTGCCCTTCGGCTTTTCCTTTTCTCTCTAGCAGCAGACATATATGTGAGTACTGCAACTTTTTGAGAGAGGGAAAAAAACCTATGCTGAGCTCTTCTTTATTCTTTTTTTCCCTGTCTGCCTTGTGGTCTTTCCACTGCCTGAGTGGTTTTCTGGTCTTTTATTATGGTTGAGTAGTGTTCCACTATGTATATATTCCATAATTATTTTATCCAGCCATTTGTACACAATTAAATATACCCTGCCTTAAGAGAAGATGAAATCATGTTGTTTGCTGCTGCATGGATGTGATGTAGGCAGGCAGATCAGAAAGCCCCCCCCCCCATGGCAATGGAATTCCTGGGAATAATAACCACCTATGCTCGAGATTATAGGTGACTACAAGAGTATCCCACCTGCACGGCAAAACCTGGCAAGCTACCCATGTCGTATTTGATATGCCAAATACCAGTAGTAATTATAGACCTCATTCCCATAACCTTATGGAATGGTTTGAGGCTCTTTATGTTCCTGGAGTGAGCAGATGCCCTTGGGCTACACTAGCATGTGACAGGATATATAGAGATGTTACTGGTGCCCAATCAAACAAATCGATGATCAACGGGATGACAAGTGATACAAGTGAATAACCACCTAGCCCCAGGCTGTCAGAACCCACCTTGTGGATATAGGCATGAAGACTTATAAGCCCTTTACCTGGAGCTATCCAGGACCAGAAAAGGTTAGATCCACCCTCCAAGAGAAGCTCCAGAAGGAACATAGGTCAAGAAATGAACCCTAGCAATGAACTCTCATCCAGGTAGAAAACAGCTAGAAAAAAAAACCTATAAAACCAACTTGAACAAAGGAAGCACGTAAGTATGCTGTCCAAACCTATGTGCCTTTGTGTCCATGTGGCCAAGCTGTATTAGAGTCGGAAATTGACTAACCCTTCGAAGAACAGAGACCATACACTATAATGCAAGTCTCACAGAGAGGTTTATTTGCATCTAGCTGGGGTCCAAGAGTCTGCTTAATGCAGAGGGTTTTAATCAAGCACCCTGAACATACTAAGGCAGGGGTTTTTACGGCATGTTCAAAATAACTTGTTTTCCTCAGCAAAACAATTATACACATTTTCTTTTGTGAAAACATCCTGTTGGTTTCGACAAAATAAGCCTTATCAATCAGCAGAGAGCAATATCTGGTCCCATGGCTCACCCATCCACATTCATTGTTTATGGCTCATTAAGCTGATTGTTTTATAGTTCCTAGTTCCCACTCCTTGGGGTCATGTTCTCAGGGTCACAGCTAAGGCCCAGGATGGTTTTTTGTCTAAGATGGAGTTGTTTATGTTCAGTCGCTCATTTTGCTTACCTGAACCTCTAACAGCTCATGTGGTGCAGAAGCACATTGGGTCACTTGCATCTCCTCTCTTGAGATTTGTTCTGGGGCTTTCTCTGCCTTTCGAGAAACAAATGTTCTTTCTTTAACACCTTTATTCTGCCTCTCTTTCTCTCCTTCTCCTTCCTCAAAACCACCAAACAATATCTGTTTTTTCTTCAGCACTAATTTACTCCTGAAATTGAGAACAAGTAGAAACAGGAAGACCTGGATAAGGCCTAGGACTGGATAAGGCCTAGGGGTTACTCCTGGCTCTGCACTCAGGAATTATTCCTGGTGGTGCTCAGGGGACCATATAGGATGATGGGGGATTGAACCCAGGTCAGTCACATGCAAGGCAAACATGCTGTGCTGTCACTCCAGCCCCTGAACTGACTTTTCTTTCTGGCAAAGAGTAAGTCCTAGCTTCAGCCTGAGTCTATGGCTCCCCTAGCCCAGGGTTTCCTCAGAGTTCTTGTCTTCCTCACAGAAAAAGAATTTTCAGGAGTCAACGAGCAGTGAAGTAAAACAGGCTTTATTAGGAGGTTTTAGGAAAGGGGAAGAGGAAGGAAAGTAAGAGAGAGAGAGTGCACATCTCAAGAGGGGAGATGTGGGCTACACACGTGCTAGGGCTCGGCCATGTAGGCTCGGCAGCATGTGTGTCCATGCAGCATGTGTATGTGGTCCTCTGGTCAGGACGGCTTTTATAGATTTCTCCCCAAGACACTCCCATATGAGGTGTCAACCTAGGTTGCTAGGGCCATTGCCAAGGGAGTAGACTTTGGGAGTGGTCTTCTTTGAAAATCTCCTTTTCTTGACCTCTGTCCCTGCTGGATCTTCTGTCCTGGAATGTAGCCGGATTAAGGGCTGGGCAGAGAAAGTTTGATCCAGCGTCCTCAGGGTTTGTTGCTGGTTTAATGGGTCTCATTAAAAGAGTTGGCCACCCGATGGGGTGACTGACTGGGAGCCTTGGAACACCGCACCTACCAAGGAAACTCTGAGAGACCGGGTCCTATGCAAAAGCAAGGGTTTTTATTAATATTCGAGTATACCTGGCCTCATAGCATGACCACAAGCAGTCAGAGGCTAAGAGCCCTGAGCCCTTCCAGGGAGAATCTTTTAAGAGATAATTCCCACAGCTACAGAAAAGCCTGCGCATAACCATCCAATAGATTTAAAATATTACATCAAGGTCTGTGCGAGGCAGCCAATCACTTTGTACCAGGTAACCATCACCGACCAATCAGATCATACTTAATACTTCTTTCTATATTTGGTGCGGCTAGACACATGTGTGGGATTATGGGGCAGTATGTGCAGGAATGCAATCCAGGCAATTCAGGCCAGATAGCAGGTTCTGGGCGGGGGGTCTCCTAACCTCTAACAGGAATTTGTTCTGGGCCTTTTGTAGATAACAGGATGAAAAGGTTACTTCAAGATGGAAAGGACACTCAGGCCCTAAATTGGTAACTTTCCATGAGTAGGCCTGCCCTGGTTGGGAAAGGGGAGGGGGGTCCTGCCTTCTTTCATCATCAAGTCTTGGTTCCTGGTTCCAAAAGGTGACTTTGGACAGACTTAGGGCAAGAATTCATTGACCTGTGGGGACCCCCTGTCTGCCTGCCTACAACAGAAGCAGCAGAACCTAAGAGCTGGTCTACATAAGTGAGGTTGAGAGCTGAGAGGGGGAGACAGGGGGAAGATTGGGGACACACACTGTGGTGAAAGGAAGTGGCTTCTCTGGTGGAGGGTGTGGCGTTGTAACAGGCATGCATGAAACCCTATCCTTAACAGCTCTGTAAATCACAGTGCCTAAAATAGAAACAATTTTTTGGCTTTTGGACCACACCCAGTAGTGCTCAGGATTTACTCCTGGCTTTTTGATGACTCCTGTTGGGGCTCAGGGAACCACGTGTGATGCCTGGGTTACAAGGCAAACAGCCTACATGCTATACTATTTCTCAATATACACATTTTTATACACAATATACACATTTTCAATATACACATTTTTTAAAGTGGTCAATATACACATTTTTTAAAAGGGGTAAGGAGGAGGGATCAAGAAATGTTACTCCATAACGACTGAGGACTACTGAGTACTACCATGTGACTGCAAAAGTAGCTATCAGACATTGTGGACATAGTATCTGCCACCATTCCTCAACAAAAAGATCAAATGAAATAAGATCACCAACTGGATTAATTAACCTTCCTGGTATGACCCCCTCCCCCCATTCCTAGGTAGCAGTACCAGGTTTTTAATGTGACCAAGCACTTTGTAAATTGCTTTTATCACTCAATCTTTACAATCTAGGAGTATCATCACATCTAATTTACAGATCAGAAAACTGAGACTGATTGAAATAAAGTACAGAAACTTGCCAGGGTCCCTGACTTGTAAAATTCAGTGGGGGACAGTTGGCTGCTAAAAACCTTCCCAGTTCTGTCTCCGGAATTTTTATTTGCTGCCATAAAATCAAAATCATACCATCCTAAGCAGGGGGTGGAGAGGGTTTGGGTGGGGGAGTGTCCTGGGGGCAGTCTTATAACAATCAGAAAGATAAAATTGCATATTAAACAGCTTGATTTTTTTCTTGTTCTGAGTTCCTGAACATCCTTTCCTCATGAGTATCCTTTGTTTCCCTTTACATATAAACACATCCCAGACTGCTGCTTTTAAAAAATGTTTTGGAAAGCATTTTTCAACTTTTTTCCGATGCAAAATCAACACAAACTTCAAGGGCTGGTCTTTTTCACCTCAGGGCTCCACACCCCAGGACATTAATGATTTTGAAAAAGGAGGTGATTGAAATGAAAACTAGACTCATTTTTTTGTTATGCTTTTTAAGGGCAAGATCTTAAAAGCATAACAAAAGACAGAGGGCTGGTAATCCTTTAGGTACTTTGGTCTGCAGGAAATAGAACTAACTTTACCAGTCCTCACCTTCCCAACCTGTCCTTGGGTGGCAGAGATAGAGATGGGAAAGTGACTGTCTCTCTCTTCTCCACCACACATTGCCATTCTCTGGGGACCCACCTACTTCAATAGGACATAATAGTAATTATTAATCTGTCAAGAGGGGTTAACTATGTGCTGAAATCTATTTCAGCACTTAGCACACACTATTTCATTGTATTTAAGAAAGCTGTATATTAGAAGAACTAGAATCATCCCTTCGTACAGACCAGGACACAGATCTAGATAAGTTAAGGAACTTAGCAGAAATTTCTATCTCTATATAGTGATTGACCCAAAATAAAATATCTCAAGCAGTCTGATTCTCAGATTTGAACTTTTTTTTTTAAATGTTGGAGGTGTTGCTGCTCAGGCCCATGCTTGCAGGGGCTCATTGCAGACTTTAATTAGTCCTTAGCCTGTCCAGCAGGTCCCTGGGCAGCTGAGGCCACTGGGGGAGAAAGTGAGCATCTCTCTCTCTCTCCTTCCTGCCTCACATAAGCCACCCTTGGGGGCCAACCTACATCAAAGTCACACCTGATATCCGCTTGATCTTTTTTTAAATGGGGGTTAATCCCCAACACCCAATTTCTTGGGGAGCTGCAGAATCAGGTTAGAGCAAGGAATTGCTCTTGGCAGAAAATGAGTCAATCCTAGGCCTCACCCAGGATTTCCAGGTTTTTATTCTTTCTCATAAAAAGGAATTTCAGGAGTAGAGAGCAGCAAAGTAAAAACAGATTTTATTTGGAATTTTAGGAAGGGAAGGAGGAAAAACAGAGAGTAATGTACTCAAGAGAAAGCATGGGCTTCTCCAAAGGCCAAGAGAGCCCCAAAGGCCAGGGCCCAGTCAGAGCCTTCAAGAGGGGAGACAGGGGCCACACATGTGCTCATTCATGTGGGGATAAGCAGCACCTGGGCTCCGGAGTATGTCTGTGGTCTTCCTTTGTTCAAGGTGGCTATTATAGGATTTCTCTAACCTGTCCCCATGTGGGCTTGCTACCTTAGTAAAAATTCATTGCTAAGGTGGTTGCCAAGTGGGTAGACGTGGAAGTAGTCAGTCAATGGTCCTCTTTGACATTTCTTTCCTGGCCTTTGTTCCTGCTGGAGCTTCACTTGGGGGGAGTGCCAGCCATGTCTGGGTCTCTTGGTTTCAGGTGAAGTTCTTCCCAGGTTCTTAGTTCCTGTTTCTGCAAGGTGGGCTTTGCAGCCTCAGGGCTATTGAGTTTATTTCTTCCTAGATTTCTTTTTTTTTTTTCCTTTTTTGGGTCACACCCAGCAATGCTCAGGGGTTACTCCTGACTCTGCACTCAAGAATTACTCCTGGCAGTGCTCAGGGGACCATATGGGATGCCGTGGATGGAACCTGGGTTGTCCGCATGCAAGGCAAACACCCTACACACTAGGGATCTGTTTCCATCACTTGTCTTCCCTATTGTTCATTGCTTTGCTCGAGCAGGCGCCAGTAACATCTCCATTCGATGGGAATAAGATCCATTATTGTTACTGTTTTTGGCATATTGAATACACCACGGCTAGCTTGAGAGGCTCTGCCATGGTTCTGTTTCCATATATGAAAGAAAGAGAACTTATCACTTCTAAAGAGTGAAAATCTAAGGCCCAAGGAGATAGCTCAAGTAGTAGAACACAGGCAAGTGCAAGGCTCTGTTGATTCACATGATCGTCATTGTGTAGCCCCTGGGTTGGCATCAGGTATGACCATTATTTTAAAAAGGGTAAATATCTGAGACTGAAGCACTCAGCAAATTGTTGAGAGCCAACTTTTCAAATAGATTCAGAAAAATTTTTCCCATCTAGTGCACCTGTGTGAGTCTATTACCCTTTCCAAATAGTAATTTTCTTTTCTTTTCTTTTCTTTCTTTTCTTTTCTTTTTCTTTTCTTTTCTATTCTTTTCTTTCTTTTTCTTTTCGAGGTTGCATCCGGAGGTACTCATTGCTTGCTCCTGGTTCTATGCTTAGGGATCACTCCTGGTGGGGCTCCAGAAACCATATGAGGTGCCAGGGATTGAGCCCAGTTGGCCATGTGCAAGATAATTGCCCTATCTTCTCTACTAGCCTCTGCCTACTCAATCTTTAACTAGTCCTTTTGTAACACGGAGCATTCTGTGTTATTTCATTTCTAGCCATGAAATAAGGTTCTGTGAGTGGGACAGTACCTAGGTGCATGTTTCTTACCTGATTGGGCCCTTCCAACCTTGACTCCTTCGTATGCTCCTTCCTTATCCTTTGGATTGTCTCCCTAGCCCACTCCATCCCTGCAGTCTCATGCATTAGCAATTGACATTTATGTGGTTTTTACCTGTGCACCGTCCCACAGTAATACTCTAAACCCACAGGGTGCAATATGGTCCCCAGCTGAGAGATGCTGTCCAGGATGATTTTCTAGAATTTGATCAATATTTACCCCTTGCTGAATCTTCCACAAGGGAGCACTCTTCCTTCATATACAGTATTTTTATTTTTCCAGAAGGTTCTCATTCTCAAGAATAGTTTATAGATTTGCTAGAAAATTCTGTAAGATGATACATATTAAATTCTTAGAACAGTCACTGGCATATAGTAATGTTATAGCAACATTAGTCTAGTTCCTGAGGGCATATTTAGGGTAAACCTAGTATAAGAAAACAAAAGCACACTGCCCCTAGATATTTTGGGATTATCATTCCATTTTTTTTTTCAGCCAGAGGAGCTATGGTTTTGTGGTTGGTGCAGTTTCAGGTCTCATCATATTCTGTATATGAATTGCTGGTTTTTGTCCTCTGTACAAGGTCCTGATATGAGGTCTGCTACTTGAGTTCCATTCTCATTCTGTCCCACAATAATCACACTGTCCTGTGGTCCTGATAGCTCACTGATTAGAGCTCTATGATCAGTACCACTATGTTCCTACCCTAAGGTATGTGCGCCTTTGGCATTCCCTTGGTCCTCTAGGCACATACACAATGCAACAGCTGCTGTGTTCTTCTGCATTTTGTTTGAATATCAGTAGTTTCCCCTGATTGGAATGCCTAGAATAGAATATCACAGACTGGGTGACTTACACGTTGAACATTGTTCTGGAGCCTGTGAAGTCTAAATTGAAGGTCCCTGAAGATTTGGTGTCTAGAGAGGACTCTCTTTTTGTGCACAGATGGCCTTTCTTGTTTAATTCTCCCATGACAAAAAGAAGGTCAAATAACTTCTCTTTAATAAAAGGGAATTTTATTAAAATTATGAAATTATTAAAAATTTATTAATTTTTAAATTATTTAAAATTCATTACAATTTTATTAAAATAAAAGTAAACAACAATGACTCAATTATTTCCCAAAGACCTCATGTCTTTTATTGGAAATCAAACTTTATTGATCTGGGGCCAGAGCGATAGCACTGCGGGAAGGGCATTTGCCTTGCACGTGGCCAACCCAGGTTCAATCCCCGGGCATACCATATGGTACCAAGCACAGCCAGGAGTAGTTCCTAAGTGCAGAGCCAGGAGAACCCCTGAACATCGCTGGGTGTGACCCAAAAAAGCAAAAAAACAAAACAAAACAAAAAACTAATTGTATTGATCTGGCAATGTTTTGCAATATTAATTATTTCAGGAATAGAGCTCTATACCTTGTTATTGATATTGCTTTTACTCACCCACCTCTTTAAAGTGTTGGCTTATCACCAAATTAACCCCTTTTACCCATTCATCTCACTCAATAACTTCCCAAAGTGGCAATCCAATATGTACATATATAGATACACATATATAGTGGGTGTATATATACATATATGTGTTATATATGTGTGTGTGTGTGTGTGTGTGTGTGTTTAAAATATACGCTATACATGTGTGTCTGCATTACTGTAAACTTGGTTCAGAGTTTAAAGTAATACAGACCGATATATATCTATATTTTAAACAGTCCATGCATATACATTATGTAAACTTGAGTTCAGAAGTTTAAAGTAATGCAGACCCATAACTAAAATATATCTATATTTTTTAAACAGTCCATATACATACATACATATATATGGGTATATATTCACACATATATGTGTTATATATATATATATATATGAATTGAATTCTGAAGTTCAAAGTAATGCAGACCCATAACTAAATATATCTATATTTTTAAACAGTCCATATATATCTATATGGGTTGCTTAAGTATATACCCATATATGGTATATACCCATATATGGTATATACATATATTTTGAATTGCTTAAAATACGTATGTTTATATATCCATCTATGCATCTCTCTATATAGATAGATATGTAATGTTTAAGCAATGGGTCTGCATTATTTTAAACTTTTGAACTCAAAAGGTTGTATTGCACTTCTAGGAAACTGCTCTGCTAGGTAGTTTCCACATCTCTACATAACTTAGCTGGGACCATTGAGCAGGCAATCTAATGGAAGACGCCTGTGGTTGCCTTTGGTATTTGCCTATCCTATTCTTACATAGGGATCTTATATCATAGTCCACTGTGGTCTAGCAAGGCTGGCAACCCTCCATGCTAGTGATTTGGTATATTAAGCACTACCCTAATGTTTATGTTTGACATTGTCTATACTTTTGTTTCTGGCATCAAATCTTTTTACTTTTTGATTTTTAATAGAAACCAGACATCACGTCATTGATGTGTCATCAAAAGCTGTGCCAGATTTCCTGTTCTTCCTGGGAAGGATTCAATGGCTAGAGAGAATACATGAAGGCATCCACCCTGGGGATTCAGCTCAACACATTCAGAGCAGACAAATGGCAGGCCTAGGATCCCAAAATACAGTTTTAAATAGAGAGGGACATAACAAAGGATAGCAAAGCTCAGATTAGCAGCATTATTTGTCTGGTTCTCTGGACAAATAAGGATCTGCCCACTATTTACTAGCATCTTATGTGCTAGAAGCCATGCATATACCCATGAGTGATGTATCACAGTTAAGGAACAAACATGATAATCCCAAATTTTCAAAAAGAAATCACTAAACTACTGAAACAAATAATTTAGGGAGAAATGAAAAAGAGCTGAATAAAAGAAATAGCGATATGAATGTGAAAGGAAGGATAAATTCAAGAGATATTTAACAGGTAGAATTAATAATAAAAAATTAGGTATGAATGAAATAGAAAATGGATATCCCAGTTCTGACATGTAACCATGTCTTTGAAGAACTTGTGACTCCAAGAAACTTTTAAAATATTGGGACTTGAGTTGATGCATGAAATAGGAGAGGTGAAGAGTTGATAGTGCAGAGAGCATGTGGACCACTAGACAGTAGAAATGTAAACCTTTACCTATTAATGGACTAATTCCACAGATATTCTGAAGACTGTTATAAGAACAAAACTCTGAAAAATATTCTCATCACAGGAAAAGAGAAATGATTTCAAGGTGATTGTTCTCTTTTATTACAAGAAAAATAATCCCTCAATTATTATTTTCAATTTAATTGAGATATATTATAAATGGGAAGTATATACACTTTATATTGAACTTGATGCCTTGATATACATTGTGAAATAACTACATTTATGTTAATGCATACATTATAGCACATTTTCTTTTCTATTGTGGTTAAAATACTCAAAGCTAGAGACAGGAAGAAATGTCAATGGGCTCAAACACATGCTTTATAAGGGACATCAAGTTAGATCCCTGACATCACATGTCCCCCACCAATTCCTCCAATCTGGCATTACACCATGACCACTGCAAGTGTTACACACACACACACACACACACACACACACACACACACACGGAAGAACTATAATAATGCTTAAGAAATATTTATTTTCATATGTACAATTTTATATTATTAACTATTGTTTCCATGGTATGCAGTAGATTTCCAGAACAGCTATTATTTTGTGTAACTGATTTTGTGTAAGCTATTATTTTGTGTACCCTTTGGCCAATATCTCACCATTTTTCCTTATCTCAATTTCTGGTAACCACCACTCAACTGCCTGCTTCTGAGTCTATTTTAGATTTCACATACAAGTGGTATCATGCAGTATTTGTCTTGAATCTTCTGCCTTGGTTTACTAAGCACAATGTCCTTGAGGTTCATCCATGTTGTCATTAATGACAGAATTTCTTTTTTCTTGAGATGTAAAAATAGGCCATTTATATGTATAAAAATACAATCTTTAGTCAATCATTTTTTGATGAACATTTCATTTGTTTTCACATATACTTAACTTTCATCACAATTTTTTTTTGCAGCTCAGTTCTTGGCTCACAACACTTTCATTAGTCTACGCAATCCATTTACTTGTTTATGCAATTAACAAGGTATTTATAACAAGACCTTATAACATCCCTTGATTGCTCCAGAAGTGATTCCTGAGTGCAGAACCAGGAGTAAGCCCAAAGCATCATTGAATGTGTCTCCCTCATCCCCTGCCAGAAAAAAAGAGAGAGAAGGAAGAGGAAAGAGTAGAAGAGATAAAAGAGTAGGGGAAGAGGAAAGGGGAAGTGAAAAGGAATAAATAGGTAAATGGAAAAGAGTACCAAATTGAAATGATACCGGAGTTGAGAAGAAAGAAGGGCACAACAAATATATAACAATTTAATACTGATAATTTTCAAAAATGAGTGAAAGTCACAATCTGCAGATCTAAGATTAAAGACTAGTAAATATGATACACACACACATACACGCACACACACACACCCTAGTAATCTAGAAACATCATAGTTAAATAGCTGAAAAAGAATGTTAAAGAGATAATACTGGTGGTGTTAAAAAAAGGTAATATATGAAAAATATAGCAAACACATGGCAGAAGAAAAGGAAAAACATCTTTTAAGCATTTGAAATAATCAACCTATCAACAAGTTAATGTCTAGATTAAAGGGGAAAATTATATGTTATGTATATAACACATTCCAATATTACTCAGCTATTAAAAGAATATAATATTTTTCTATTTGTGACAATATGAATGGATTTAAAGTTTATTTTGTAAGTAAAATAAGCCAAAGAGAAGGATAAATAGACAACAATTTGACTCAAATATGGAAAATAAAGAAACAAAGCAAATAAACAAAATAAATACTTAAATTATGAGAACAAAGTAGTAACATAAGAAGAATGGGAATAGGGAAATAATTTACCTACAAAAAACTATATGTAAAGGTGATGGGTTACATGGTGGTAGATGGGAGTAATTGATGTCAAATCACATCAGCAATTTCACTGAACGCAAATAGTTATAATGCTATTTCAATACATCTATCTTAAAAACAAAAAAAAATCAGCAGATTCAAAAGTAAAAGAACAAATTGTAGCTAATATTTGATGATGAAAACCATAGAAATTATTGAAATACACTTTTTCTTGCACAACTAGTGATGGTACTCATGAAGATGAAAAACATACATAGACTTTACAATTATAAGTAAGGAAAAATAATGAAAATATGTAAACTGAGACTGTTCTAAATTTAAAATTCATGTGTCTAAATCAAGGGTATTGGAATACAGCTGTATTCATTTATGCATTTTAGGTTGATTATATTTGCATTGCTGTGGACAGGGTTAAGCAACTGTGATAGAAACAATATGTAAATGTGAACAATTCATTTCTTCACAGTGCTTTTTCAATTTACTGTGAATTACAGTGGTAGATGTACTGCTTTATAGCATTTTAAGATACCCTAAATAATTTTTATTACTAGTACATAACCATTATGTTAATAAAAACAAGAAAAGTGGATTTTGATTAATATGCACTTAAATTATAGATTATGTTGTAACTAAATCAGAGAGCAAAATATATTCATTATGTAATGACACTATCACCATAAAATATAAAACACTGTCATTTAATCTTACAACAATATTCCCAATTGACAGAAAAGCAAGTAAAAAGCAAACATTTGAAAAACTGCAAAGTTTATAAATGTTAGCAAAAGAAGTGTAGCACTACTACCAAAGTTCTCAAATGGTTCATTTGCTGGCCAGTCAGAAAAAGAAGGATACAGTTAGTGAGTTAAATTGGGTTCTCTTGAAGCATCCACAAAACACATTTAGAGAAAACGTGTTTAATAGTCTTGTCCTTCTAGTAAACTTGTTTTTCTATGAGATGAGAGCATTGAATTCGACAACTAAATATATGATAAAATGATGGGGCTGGGCTTTAGTACAGTGGGCAGGGTGTTTGCCTTGCTCATGGCCGACCCATGTTCCATCCCTGGCATCCCATACAGTGCACTGATCAATGCCAGGAGTGATTCCTGAGTGCAAGCCAAGAGTAAGCCCTGAGCATTGCCAGGTGTAGTCAAAATATCATTTTAAGTGAATAAATTTATTTTTTTAATTAAAGAAATAAAACAAATTATTTTTTAAAAAATTTCCATGGCTCTTGGGGCCAGAGAAATAACACAGTGGGTAGGGCATCTGCCTTGCACGTGGCCAACCTGGATTCAATCCCCGGCATCCCATATGGTCCCCCTAGCACCACCAGGAGTAATTCCTGAGTGCAGAGCCAGGAAAAACCCCTGAGCATTGCTGGGTGTGACCCATAAAGAAAAAAAAACATAAAATGATAAAATAAAATTTTTATGGCTCTTAAGGAGTCCATTAGATATTAATAATACTGCTTAGCAGTGGTTTATTCAAGGAATAGTTTTAGATGACTACAGAATGATCCTAAGTTAAATATGTGGAATAGCTACAGACATGAATAGTTTCAAATTGAAGAAAATGTAGCATAACATGTAGTAAAATATAATCAATTTTTAATACAAATTTTTATTGCAGCATCATGTAAGGTATTTTACAATTAATGCAAATATATGGGCAAAGTGAAAAAGATACAAGTCGACATATTTATAAAGCTTCTAAAAAGTAGAACTGTCATCATCTACGATTATCATCCATAATATGGTTATGTTATTCATCAGCAGAAAATAGTTATCACATGATATAGCATTTGTTTTTTTTTCAAGCCCAGCCCAGGTATTCCAGAGACTCACCTACACGGGGCGGAGCTGCTACCAGCTCTCCCGTGCCCAGCTGATTACGAGGCGCCGGAGGGATGGTGGGTTCCAGCCCTGGCCCACCACCTCACATTGCCTTGCAAGAAGCCAGAGGAACACCCACATCATGAAGGCCTCCACTTTTCACATCCGACTCCCCATTCATCAGAGCTCCACCCAGCAGAAGAGCTGATCACAATCCCGGTTCATCAATAAATGCATGAGATTAGAGACAACTACAAGAGTATCCCACCTGCACGGCAGAGCCTGGCACGCTACCCGTGTCGCTTGCATATGCCAAATACCAGTAACAATTATAGTCCTCATTCCCATGACCCGATGGAATGGTTGAGGCTCTTTCTTTATGTTTCTGAAGTGAGCAGATGCCCTTGGGCTACACTAGCATGTGACAGGACGTATGGAGGTATTACTGGTGCCCACTTGCGCAAATCGATGATCAACAGGAAGACAAGCATTTGTAAAGTCAGTGGCAGGTTTATTTACTGACATGGACAAAGTCTGAATTTTCAGCTCAATGAAGTTTCTACTTGATGCAGTGAATTGGCCCCTGAAGGTCATGACACTCTACCACATAGCAGTTCAGTGACTAGGCACAAAAACATTTGTCTCTCTTTCTAGGAACTCAAAACTGGAATGTTTCTAAACCAAATGAACCCTCCCTAGTCACTACCACAAACACTGAATAGTTTGAAAATTACCTTTTGCTATTGTTTATTTATTAATTCACCCTAATATTATAAGTCAACACAATGCTTATTTAGAATATTACTCTGCAGGTTAGGTAAGACAGAAAATGGAACAGTGTGCTAATAATTGTCGAGGGTACTAATGCCAACCTAGAACTGAGCATTAAATAGAGGCAAAAGGATACACATGACAACCTTTTAATGTATGTTCTGTAATCCATAGTCTGGAAGGGAAGGAAAAGAGAAAGAGAGAGAAAGGGAAAGAAATAAAGAACCTGCCATGGAGGTGGGCTGGGGAAGGGGGAGGGAACCGGGGATGTTGGTGGTGGGAGATGGGCACTGGTGGCGGGAGGGGTGCTGGAACACTGTATGACCAAAACCCAAATATGAACTTTTAATTGTATATCTTTGTAACTGTAAAAATAAAAAATAAAAAAGAATATTACTCTGCAGAAAATTTTTCAATAATTATTCATGGCTGAAGCATAATAGTGCCATGCTGCTTTATATAACTCCATTGCTGTCAAAAAATTTTTAAAAGCTAGATTTCCCTGCCCACAGAAATTTGTAGTAAGTATATTTTGTGAAACAACAGTAAAACTGTAAAAGGTAGTTTTTATCAGAACTTACTGCAAATGCAAAAGAGTTATTTAAGTGTAAACAGTCATTTAACTGCATTAACAAACAGCATCTACTTAACCTTCTACTTTAGTAATTGAGATCTGCAATGTAAAGCCATGCTCAAAAGAAAATTTTTTTTGGTACGAAGAAAGGTACCCCAGTTGTATTCAGGACTTACACCTGGCTCTGTGCTCGGTCACTTCTGGCAGTGCTTGGGGCAAAATACAAGCTGCTGGGACAGAATCTGAGTTGGCACAAGCCTGGCAAGGACTCTGCCCACTGTACTATCTCTTTGCCCTTAAAAAAGAAGCTTTAGAGAAAATCTAATTGAATGTTAGAAATGTTTTCCTGGTAATGAGTGTGTTCACATAAAATTATGTACCTATGAATTGATAACTGTGTTTTCAGTTTTTGTAACAAAGATGTTTTAAAGATAAAATTCGGTTTTATATATTGCAGATCAATATGTACAAAGCAAAACATGCAATTGATATAGCTTATAACAAATCACATCTTTGAACCTCCATTAAGCAAAATATTATTCCTCTCACCTCAAAATAAAGTTTATTAGTGGATTTGTATTACAAAAAGAATGATATATGTAATGTATAATATATGTTGTATGTGTACTACACACAATGATGTATAATAAGTTGATTATTCGACGAGGGAGATAGCACAAAAAGCTGTAATACATGCTGTGCACTTACCACCACAAACTGTCCTGCACCCAGCTCTGCAGTCTGGTTCCGGTTTCTCTTAGTTGAGCAGCACGAAGAATAGTCCCCACTCTCTTTTAAGCAGCTGGGAAGACCCTCACCACCAAACCTACACCTCGCAAATGCTATAGTTATATTTAAGTTTTATCATAAAAAATTTAAGAAATTTATCTTCTGTGTTTATCTTCAGTGCCACCTTCGAGAACATCATGCAACAATTAGAATGGGAAGGAATGGGAGCGAAGATAGATGGTCGGCAACTACACCACCTCCACTTCACTGATGACATCGTTCTAATAACACCAAACATTAGCCAAGCAGCAAAAATGCTGGCTGACTTTGACCGAGAATGTGGAAAGATAAGTCTACAGCTGAATCTAAAGAAAATTATGTTCATGAAAAATGAACTAGTTCCAGAGACCCCATTCACTCTCAATGGAACAGACATCTCTGAATGCAGCAGTTATGTGTACCTAGGTCCAGAAGTCAACATGATGAATGACCTAAAACCTGAGCTGCGCAGGAGGAAGAGAGTGGCATGGAATGCCTTCAAAGGCATCGAAGAAATAGCGAAAAAAGACAAAGAACTTCCGGCTCCGGGCAAATCTCTTCAACCCCACTGTTCTCCCTGCATTAACATACGACTCAGAGACCAGGGCCCTACGAAAATCTATGAAAGCAGGATGAGAATGCTATTCAGGTCTCCCCAGAGAGGAATCAGAAGAGCTATGCTTGGAATATCACACCTCACTCAAGTGAAAGAAGGAATCTGGAGTTCTGACCTCTGTCGCTGTTCCAGAATCAGGGATGCTGTCTCATTTGCCAAGGCATCAAAAATCAGATGGGCTGGACATGTAGTGCGATTTGGAGACAACCTCTGGACTAGAGCCATTACTGACTGGATCCCAAGGGCTGTCAAAGATCACGTGGCCGCCCACCTACAAGATAGTCAGCCTTCCTTGTCAAGACCCTGAAGCAATGGTTTGAGGCTCTTCATATTCCTGAATCAACCAGATACCATTGGGCTACATTGGCACGTGATAGAATCCAATGGAAATGTTACCGGCGCCCGCTCGAGCAAATCGATGAATAACGGGATTCAAGAGATCAAGTGATCAAGTGATCTTCTGTGTTACAAATATCCATAATACCTTCAGTTTTGCCTCTTGAACTACAAAGTCTGAAATAATTACTCTGAACTCTTTACAGAAAGACTGCCACTCCTAGATCATAGAAGGTACACTATTACCACAGTAACAACTAACTGACAGAAAATGTAATGCAAGATGAATTTATTTGCTCTTTGTGATTTAGTCTCCCCTGAATCCTACAGGCCCCCTTTGCTAGCCCAGTAATAATCTAAGCATCTCCCTTCCTGCAACTCTTTCATTCATGAATTAGTTTCAAATCTGTGTACAAAAGAGGAAGATGAAAAATTCACAACTATGTGTTATGTTTGCCATGAAATGGAAGAGCCAAATACCTCCCATACAAGTTTGAGAATCATTAGAATATGGATAGGACTTAAATACATGAAAAAATAAGATCACCAATTGTCGGGGGAGCCGCCGGGTCCCCGACAGTGCTGGGAAGCGAGTTCCCTTCTACCACCGAAGCCAGCGGGAATGGATGAAGACTCAGGAATCCGATGCAGTTTTAAAAGGGCTTTACTATCACAGGATCCAATATACAATCCAAGAGCAGGGAAAATCTCTGGACTCTGGGTTCCCAGCTAGGCCCCAGCCAGGTGTAGGCCAAGATGGCTGCCACCACGTGTTGAGGCCCAACAGAGAATGGAGAGGACGGAGAAGCAAAACGCCAAGGAAAGCAGAAATGGCAAAAAGGGGAAAAAAGAGGAGAGCTTCTTTCCTCTGGCAGCTTATTTTATAGCTAGAAATCAGTCCAACCTCCCAGCCCAACCCATTGTGGGCTGGGCTATCTAGAGATGAAAACAGGAAAATAGCTCTATAGAATGTAGCAACTTCAGGAGACTATAGAGCTGTTTACAAGGACCCAGAGCTAATTAAAAGCCTCCTAGCAGAGCTGGGAGAAGCTATAAGCTAAATGTAACTTCCCCTGGCAGGAAGGATCAAATGCCCTCAGGTAATTTCTCCCAGCACCTCACCTAATATCTTGAGCCAAGATCTGCCTGGAATTGCCATTATAGGGTAGAGAAGGGGGTTTCTGAGATGGCATGTCTCTGTACCAAAGACTAATACTAATGCCAGTTAAATATTTCTCCAAGCCTTCATAAGAGTCTCGTCTACTTCACAGTAGTTTTGCATTTTGCCTTTGAGTTATCAGGGAGCCATGCTTGCTTGCTTGGAGGCAAACAGCATTTCTCTTTGGTTTAATTACTTAGAGATCCAACTGGCCAGGCAAATATGCTGGTAAAATCTAGCTTGTCCCACGATGATTGTGGTAGCATGAGAGAATATTTATACCAGCCAGTACAGAATACATGGTCAGATAAGACTGCCACATTCAGACTACCCCCATATCTATGAAGTGACCTGCAGGAGACAATCCAGGGCAGATGCAGAGGCCTAGGCTTTTAGGTGTCCTGCAACAACCAATGGCAGAACTAAAGTGAGAAAAACATTACTTGAGGACCCCCAAGTGTTCCAGTATAGAGACACCCTCTAGTACGGAAACAAATATGATAAAAGTGTTGAAAACGACAGTTAAAAGAGGAAGAATTGGAGGATATTTTGATGTCACAAAAGTCAAACAGTATCAAAACGAAGATAGAAAATATCAAGTTCTGCCCAAAGCTTCCAATTCTTACTAAGATAAATCAGAAGTTCCTTGAACTGAATTCCCCATGCCTGTATGTTAATATAGTAATACACTATCAAAAAGGCATTATAAAGATATGCAGCAGTATTATATATGAAAATACTCCAATCCCTACATAACTCTTGACATCATTGCTATTGTAGTCCTCTTGAGGCACATTTACTTTGTGCCAACAGTTGATGGGTTAGAATACTCCCTTCTATAACTTGCCTCAGCCATTGCCTCCAAAATACCACATCAGGTTTAACCAAACTGGTTTGGGTGTGGATAACCACAACCTAATTAAAATTCAATGACTTCTAATCTGAAACATTTTAGAGGTGAGACCTACCCATGGATATGAATCTCTCTTTCAGTAAATAGGGAGTGGTGTGTTACAAATATTCAACGCAAACTAGACTCCTGAGACACTACCAGGCGAGAGACAGAGACAGAGGCTATAGTCTGAACTTCTGGTAAATAGTGCCTCAACCTTCAGGGAAATCATAAAACAGCTGAATGAAAGCTATGTATAAAGCTCCCTGACTGTTAGTCACACTCGCCAATGAAGGTAAAAATAAATGTAAATGTGTTTCTACTTAACTTTAGTTCTTTCACTTCCTAGATGTTTACAAAAAACATGTTCACAAAAATATAAAGGTTATTTTGTGTTTTCTTTTTATTCTCTTTGAACAATGATACATATTGAAAGCGTTTAATTGAAACCATAGGTTTCCTCAATAATTCTTAGCTGCAAACTGTGTATCATTTTAAGAACTAATAAAAATGCAACAGAGCTGATAGAACACAATAAATATCCCTTGGACAGGCAGGGACACAGGATTTACAATTTTTCGGAAAGAATAAAAAGCTACCCATTTGATTAATTACCTACAGAGAAGAAATGTAACACAACTGAGCTAATGAAACACTAATATACTGGAGGCAAAAAAACATAAAAATTAAGTGAAAACAGAGATTCAAATCCACCTTTTCACCTATTGATTTTTTTGTACTTTTAAGGTATTTACAATTTTACTGACAGTTTTCTTTTCCTTAATATAAGAAAATAAACTCAACCTGGAATTTTTTGTAGACTAAATTGACTAAATAAAACCAAACACATGTTCGTGTGGTACATAGTTGGAATTTGAACAAAAATGAAATGAATGGCAACTTAAAATCCTTTGTAGACTTTTGTAGACTTCCTTTATTTTCAGTTTTTTATTTTAAAGATATCAATTATGGAAAACTGAAAAGCAAAATTGAAAGTCTACAATATGTAAAGACCTAAAGCATAAATAAGAATGAAAATGAACCTTATCAGTTACAAACACAATGTTGTATTAAAATATAACTTATTGAGAGAATTGTGATTGGTTTAGATTTTACCCTGTTGGATTACTAGCATAAACAAGATCTGAAAGAACATTATATTTTAAGGGGAATTGGGGTCAGAGATGCAGCTCATGTGGTTTTCATGTGCTTCGCCTGTGTAAAGTCCCAGTTATGGTCCTTGGCACAATATGATTCCCTGTGATCCAACAGATATGGACCTGGTAGGCTCTGATCATCACCAGTCATAGCCTTACACACACACAAAGATAAAGAAACACCAATATAAATAGCTGGGCTTTAAGAGTTCAATATAAAATAAAGACAAATATGAGATTAAGGATTGAAATATTGCTGTCAACACCTGTCTGCTGTGACAGCTTTTCACCATCAACACCTGACACTCTGGCTCTCCCTTTTTAATGTTCTTTGGTCCACAAAAACATATGTAGTTCCAGGAATGGAACCCAGGCCTTCTTGACAAAAAAATATACACTCACCCTCTCTTTGATCCCCTATAGTAATTTTGAATAGGAACCAAGAAGTTTCATGAAGAATATGATACAATGAAAGGCATGATATCTTGGGTCATATTATAGAAGGTAAATCCCTCTACTGAGAGATGGATACCTTGTCTTAATTTAGCCTACTTCAGTTAAAATTTTAAAATATTTATAGTAAGTCTATTGTGCCAGGTCATGCTAATAACTGGAGTACATGAATGCAACCCTTCCAGAAATAAACAAATAATTTGACACCCACGATAAAGAGAACAACTGAGGTGGAAATTATCACATCTTGGTATCTTAGACAAAAGCAGACCAAGATTTCATTTTTCATTCATTCTGAGTCTATTTGGTTTGACAGTGAGTTTCTGCTAACTTTTGTCATTCAACAAAACAAGGTGATGAAGAACACTCTTAATTCATGCTTCTAGGCATATCAGCAATGAAGTGGGATAATATTTTACAAGTTTACGAAAATTAAGCAAAAACAGGATCATTTAGTGCTTCATAAATTTCCTTATAAAGACGAGCCTATTGCATCTTGAGGTTATATTCCCTGGGGTTCACCACTCAGCTGAGATTATGCTATTGACAAGATTGGTCCAACATTTTCCCTGGGAAAGGAACTAGCTAAATGGTATCATTTATTCTGTTTTATTTGGCTTTCATTAAATCAAGAAATTTACTCTGTTTATCTGACCCATGTAGAATTTATTATATATTTCATTTTGCTTGTAGTCTTGATGTGAGGTTATACTAAAATAATTCATTAAAATAAAATAATAGAAAATTATGAATTTTATCTGAAAAGCTCATCTTGTCCACCCAAAGCAACTGTGCCTTTTGCCTGTGAAGATACAAAGCCTTTTCACTTAAGCTTTTTTTTTTTTTCCTATAATAGGAACCATTGCAGGGAGAACGGTGGAGTTGAAGAGATGTGCCGGAGCCGGAGGTTCTTTGTTTTTTAACTATTTCTTCAATGCTTTTGAAGGCATTCCATGCTGCTCTCTTCCTCCTGCACAGCTCAGGTTTTAGGTCGTTCATCATGTTGACTTTTCAACCTAGGTACACATAACTGCTGCCTTCAGAGATGTTTGTTCCATTGAGAGTGAATAGGGCCTCTGGAACTAGTTCATTTTTCATGAACATAGTTTTGCTGAGATTCAGCTATAGACCTATCTTTCCACCATTCTCCATGCATTAACATATGCCTCAGAGACCTGGGCCCTACGAAAAGCAGGATGAGAATGCTATTTGGGTCTCCCAAAGAGGAATTGAATGCTTGGAATATCACGCCTCACTCAAGTGAAAGAAGGAATCCGAGCTCCAACCTCTGTCACTGTTCCAGAGTTAAGGACGCTGTCTTGTTTGCCAAGGCATCGAAAATCAGATGGACTGGACATGTAATGCGATTTAGAGATGACAGCTGGACTAGAGCCATTACTGACTGGATCCCACGGGATGTCAAAAGATCACGTGGCCGCCACCTACAAGATGGTCAGATTTCTTCATCAAGACCCTGAATGAACGGGTTGAGGCTCTTTGTATTCCTGTAGCAACCAGATGCCATTGGGCTACACTGGCACATGATACGGTCAAATGGAAATATTACTGGTGCCCGCCGATCAAATCAATGAATAACGGGATGTCAAGTGATCAAGTAATAATAGCAACCATTAGCTCACAGAGTCTAAATACTGGAAGATTCACATAAAACAATCTATGATCATTTACAGACTTTCATTGGTTCATATTCTTAATCTAGAATAAATTCTGGGTCATATTTTTTCTTCAATTCATGCATCAGTTGTAAGAAGAGCACTAGAACTGACAGATTACATAGAAGGAAAATGTAAACTGAAAGTCTACATGAGTATAACACAGTAAGAAGAAAATCTTCAATACTGGAGGGTAGAACTAACACTTAAAGTTGGTTGGTACTAATTATAAAAAATTACAAAAATAATATGAAAAATAATAGAAGCTCGACTTAGCATAAATAAATACTTTCCAATATTGGAAGTGCTTTTCTCTCTCAGTAAAAGTGAAAATATAGTGGTCTCTTGCTATTAATAGGACTCAAAATTTTCTAATAATTCACTGACCATTTTAGCAGACCATATCTAATGATGCAGCAGAAGAGGCTCTCTCTATTTGATTTCTAGAAAATGATGAAAAGTAATGAAAATGGGGTCTGGAATCATACGTATGTGATTTGTCTGTTTTCCCGAGTTGTAATGATGGGTCTTCACTTGGCTAGAGAGAACAATGAATATTATAACACGATTTTTATCAGGCAATAAAACTGCAAATGTGTGCCCCTTTTTATCTTATAAAATGTGAGCTACTGGTTAGGGATATGGATTCAAGGAATGGATCACAGGCCGAGGAGGTTATAAGGCCCTGAGTTTATTCTCTGGCACCAAATGGCCCCCCTAAGCAATGCCAGATATAGTTCTGGTGGCCCCTAAGTATGCTAGAATGAGCATGGGAGTCTCTATCACTAATGGGCCCCAAGGGCTTTATCCCCAGGCCTGAGAACTGAACTGTCAGTCATATTCATTCAAGCGATGCATGGTTGTAAGTGGCCCCCCATTAAGGCTAAAAAGATTGAGCTTGACTCTCTGGGATTAACTAAGCAAAAAATATCCTAGTCAGAGGTTTTTTATTTGGATTGTGTGATAACCCTATCTGAAGAGCAACTATATTGTCACATTCTTTTGATTTTAATTGGAACAATAAACAAGGGATTTTATTATTAATAAGTTATGAACCAATTGGGACCCTGGGTCCCTGGCTAGATAGAGCTGTTGAGTCATGACTGAAAAAAAGAGATCTTCTTAACTTATCTCCTCCTCACTTGATTACTTGACATCCTGTTATTCATCAATTTGCTCAAGCGGGCAACGTTTCCATTTCACCCTATCACATGCCAGTGTAGCCCAATGGCATCCGCTTGCTTCAAGAATAGGAAGAGCCTCAAACTGTTCGCTCAGGGCCTTGATGAAGAAGTCTGACCATCTTGTAGGTGGGCTGCCAAAAGATCGTTTGACGTCCCATGGGATCCAGTGAGTAATGGCTCTAACCCAGCGGTCATCTCCAAATCACATTACATGTCCAGCCCATCTGATTTTCGATGCCTGGGCAAACAAGACAGTGTCCCCTGACTCTGGATCATCGACAGAGGTCAGATCTCCAGATTCCTTCTCTCACTTGAGTGAGGTATGAGATTCCAAGCATAGCTCTTTCAATTCCCCTTTTGGGAGACCTGCTCTCAACCTGCTTTTGTAGGCCCCAGGTCTCTGAAGCATATGTTAATACAGGGAGAATAGTGGAGTCAAAGAGATGTGCCCAGAGTCAGAGGTTCTTTGTCCTTTTAAATGCAAGTCAGAAAATAGAAAAACAGTATCTTTAATATACTGTCAGAGATAATCTGAATACCAAACAAATAGCTTTGTATGTTGGGAGAGCAGGGAAAGGGTTGGGTCACACTTAGCTATGCTCAGGGGTTGCTCCTGCACATGGGATGCGATGACTATAGCCAGGTAGACCGCATGCAAGCCACATGCCCTACTCCCTGTACTATTGATCCTACCCCTACCACACAGATATCTTTAAAAAATGAAAGGCAGAGAGGTGATAGTAGTCCCAGCTCAGTAGGAAAAGTGGTCACTCAATAAGGTAAGTGGCCTGATTTGTACATGTACCACATTTAATTCAAGCAGCAGCACATGGTGAAAATAGGAGCCAGGCTTCTTAGTAGAAGCTAGACTCAGTGTAAACATAGTCATTTATCTTATTTTCTATCATAGTATGAAAAATTATTAGTTTCTTTCATTTCTCCAATATTTTCAGAGCAATGTATCTGACATCATAACTAATACAGCTGTAATTTTGGAACACTTCTTTTTTATCTTTTATTTTCTGGTCTTTGGAAAAAGACCCAGGCATTTTCTGCTTTAGGACAAAATTTATATAAGAGAATATGCTGTTTTTTGCTACTTTCCTTGCAAGGTTTTAGTCTTGAAGTAGAAGAAGGTAGATTTATTACTTTCTAATGCTTGTATTTTCTTTCAAAATTTTTATTTCCTGTAGCTCATAGACGCTTTATATTTCTGTAGGAAACCTTAGCTAAGCATTCCTGCACTATTATTTATGCTAGTATCTAACTTGTTGGGAACTTAAGAGCCACAGTTTAGTTGCCTTATTTTATTTATGTTCTGTTATTGTGCCCATTCACAATAGGGAATAAAATGTAGTGCATGTCCTTAGATTAGTACCATATCAGGCAAATGTCTTCTCGGGCATATTGTTTATGTTTAACTTAATTCCTCTCCATTGGAGCCAGATGACAATATGAAAAGCACTTTGCTTACATGTGTTTATGTTCACAGTAAGTTAGCAAAGAGAAGGAAGGTGGCACTTGAGAAATTTAAAAGACAAGCACCATTTTCAGGTGATGTTTCTGGTTATCACCTCAGAATTACCACAAGTGCCTTTTTAGTCTATTGACTATTTCTCAAGTCCCAGCAGGAATCTCACTGGGGAAAATAGTATACTAAATCACTTACTAAAGTAAACAAAAAACTTAGTTCAAATAGTCAACCTAAGTACAAATGTCTGAGCCTTCCAAAGTGTTATGAAAACAGAGAAAACTTGTAGGATTAAACCAAGTTGTGTGTAAGATAGAACCATGGTAAATGGCTGTCTACATTTAAAATTGCACTGCAACCTATCAGAGTGCAATTTACAGAAGTAATAATAAACCTGATATGTTATAGTGCAATTTTGAAAGTGTAAATGGCTGTATTCAATTGGTAATATTCTTGAGAGAAATCTTGCTAATGTTATAGAGATAGAATTATATTGCAGTAGGCAACCATTGCCATGTTTCATCATTTCTAAGATGTCACCAACTTTAACATACACCATTATTTTGTGTAACAAATCAAAACACACAGCTATTATTTGAACTAAAATAGAAAGGTCTCACTTAAAAAATTAACTTTATTTCTATTGAAGGAGATTTTAGACTTATTCAGACATAAACATTTGCCATTTACTGCCTTTGTATTTATGTTTAAAAATATGAGAATTTAAGTCTCTTTCTTTACATTATTTCCTTCATTCCTTGTTGCTTCTTTCATCCTTGCCTCTCCTCTCTTCTTTTTCTATATTGCTTCATCAATCATATATCTCTGAAATTTATGTACAAAGCTAGTAAGGGATTCTTATTTATTATCTTTGTACTTGTCCTATGTAAAAAGATGAGTTAATCATATCAGCTATTTTTTTGTCTTTTTTGTGTCACGCCCAACGATACTCAGGGGTTACTCCTGCTTTGACTCAAGAATTACTCCGGTAGAGCTAAGGGACCATATGGGATGCTGGGCATCGAATCTGGGTTGGCTGGGTGCAAGGCAAATACTCTACCTGCTGTGCTATGGCTCCAGCCCCAGATTTGCCTGTATTAAATCTTTCTTTATCTCTTCTATAACTGGAAGGTTTGATTCCACTGCTGCCAACAAACAAGATGAGTCAATAAAGAGCTTTAGTAATGTCCTACAGAGTAATGTTCAAGGCTCTTTTTTTTTTTTTTGCCCATGATCACTTTTTGTTGGAGAAATGCAAGTTGGTCAAGTGCTATCAGAAATCCCATAGATTTATTTTGCAGACAATTCTGAACTAATTTTTTTACCATTGTTCAAAACGTTTTACTTTTGATAAATTTTCACTTCAGGTACTTGACTGTTATGACTTCTATCTTAAGATAGGATATAGAGAAACATCTTTCCCACATGATCACAGGAAGCAGTTTATATAAAAAAAAGGATTGAGAAAGACTGTTTAATGGCAGAGGCTACCCTACTCTATATCCTACTTATCACTTACTTATCTTCCCATTGTTCATTGATTTGCTCGAGCTGGTGCCAGTAACATATCCATTCTTCCCTGTCACGTGCAAGTGTAACCCAATGCCATCTGCTCTGTCCAGGATCACAAAAACTGTTTGCTTAGGTTTTTGACGAAGAAATCTGAGCATCTCTTAAGTAGGCTGCCATGTTCTTTTGACGCACCATGGAATCAGTCAGTAATAGCTCTAATCCAGTGGTCTTCCTAAATTGCATTATGAGTCCAGCCCATTTGATTTTCATCATCTTGGCAAACAAGACAATGTCCCTGATTCTTGATATGTATCTCGTACACACACAGAATTTTAATGCCTAAAAAGTTCACTTTCATGGGAGGTGTCTACATTTGATTCAATCTGGTTTATTTCATATTACAGAAATGATCTTATCTCTATAACTGATGTAATTATTTTCTATGCTTTCTATATCTCAATATTATCATATTTTTCCTACCTTCATCAACAAATGGAAAGGAGTTATAATAACTGAATTGATGTTCACGCTTATTAATTAAGTCATCTGCATCATTTCTGGTTCTGTTAAATTTTTTTTTTTGCCTTATCATGGGTTTTAAAGAGAAATGAACCATAAAAACTATGTCTACAAGGATGTGGACTTCCCAGTAAATTTATATGTGCAGCAATATTTAATTGAAACCTAGACATCAAAGGACCAGAACAATAGTACAGTGGATAGAGTGTTTGCCTTGTATATGGCTGGCCCATGTATCCCCAGCATCCTATATGGTGCCCCCCAGCACCACTAGGAGTAGCCCCTGAGCGTCACTGAGTGTGACCCAAAAAAGAAAACAAATGATACCATTAATTTCAACTTGTTCATATTAGGTATTTTTTTAAAAAATGTAATCATAATGAAATTGCAGTTATTCAGAATTGAATTGCAAGCAAATATTGGCTAGCAAATGTTCCTGAAATTTTTAATGGAACATGAGCAAATTATGTAGAAACAGGTTGATTTTTACAGGGGTTGGTTTTTTGCATTTCTAGGTAGTTTCTCAGCAGTATGTGAATATGCCTAATAATTTCCCTTTACGGAGGCAAATTTATTTTTTAGTAATCTATCCAAGATTCAATGCATTTTGAATTTTCTGTCCTGCCTGTTTAGAATTTGGACTTTTTTAGCCTTGAATGAGTGCTGGACTTTGTTTCCTCTAATCCTTTTAGGTATCTGGGTGTTTTATTTGATTATTTTTTAATTTTTTGCTTTTCTAAATTTTGTTTTAGGTACTGTGATTTATGATACCATTAATGGTTAGGGTGTCTGCATAAACATACAAAACATTATAATACCACAAACATTATAATACCAAACAAACATCATAATACCAAACAAACATCATAATACCAAACAAACATCATAATACCACACCCCTTCATATATTTGCTTCCCTCCAGCACTGCCCAATATCTGCCTCTAACCCTGCTTGCACCCTCTCCATCATGGTAAGCTTCCTACTAAGGACCAGTTCTCAGATTCAGTTGTATTTGGGAATTTGTTATCCCCCTACTATGTTTCTTTATAGCCCACATATGAGAGTGATCATTCTGAGTCTGTCCCTTTCCCTCTAACTTCACTCTGCATGATAATCTCCAGATCCATTCAAGTAGTAGTAAATTGCATGAGTTCATCTTGTCTTATAGTCAACTTATATTTCACTGTGTATATATACCACAGTTTCTTTTTCCAGTAACCTGACATTTGGGTTGTTCCCATATTGAAGCTATTATAGTGATGCAATGAACATAAAAACATAAATATCTATTTTTGAGGATGGCAACACGTGACTGTGCTCAGGGATCACTCCTAGCATCTTCCCTTGTACCACATATGGTGTGCCAGGAATCAAATTTATGTTCACTGCATGCAAGGCAAGATCCTTACCACTGTACTATCTTCCCAAGCCCAAATGTCTTTACTGAAAAGAGCTTTTGTTCTCTTGGGGTAGATGCCAAGAAGCAGACCTATTTCTAGGTCATAAGAAAGTTAGCTCAATTCTTTGTTTTTTGAGTTGTGTCCTATTAATTTCCCAAAATATCGAGCCAGTAAGTATTTGTTTCAGCAGCAAATAAATATTCCTTTTTCTTACATTGCTTTTGGGTAACTTTTTATGATAGTTTCTTTACTTGTGTGTGCGAATCAATGCCAACCAATGCTCAGATGAAGACCTTTTTGAGATTTCTGGAGCTGTGTCTCTATGAAGTTCTATGTTCTCCACTGATCTGCTCTGTGCTCTCATACAAACCTAACTTCTCTAGACATTGCCTGGACATCTAGACACCTTTATTTAACTCAAGAAGGACTGTATGTACTACCAGTACCATGCTTCCCACCATGTCCACTCCCCAATCCCTAGTACAAATCTTTCTGTATCTCATTTCATTGCCAACACTTAGGGATTATTGTCCTTTGCAAATGTCCATGCGTTGGAAACTCTTTAATATATAATGTCTGTACTTCAGTTACTTCATATTGGAGCGTATATTTAATCTCTTTCTCCATCTTGGCCAGAATCACAAATTAGTGTGATTTACATGCGTGTGTTCCTAACTAAGTTTACATGTAATGTTTAAATACACATGTCTGATAATACTCTTATTTTATTTGGATTACCATTATTCAATCTCGGAAGAAGTCAGCCAGCATTTGTGCCACTTGGCTAATGTTGGGTGTTATTAGAACGATGTCATCAGCGAAACAGAGGTGGTTTCGTTACTGACTGTCTATCTTCATTCCCATTCCTTCCCATTCTAATTGTCGCATGATGTTCTCAAGAGTGGTGCTGAAGAGTTTTGGTGAAATGGTATCACCCTGCTGAAGCCCTCTTTTTTACATTGATGATCACTTCTTTGTAGAATGGGTGCAATCCTGGTGGTGAATCCATAATAGAGCTCATGAAGGATCTTGATGTATTAGGTTTGAACGCCCTGTTTGGCAAGAGCCTCGATAACCACTTTAGTCTCCACAGAATCAAAGGCTTTCTTTAAATTAATGAACATGAGACAGAGTGGCATCCTGAACTCCCTACAAACTTCAATGTGCTTGGTTACCGTGTGGATATGGTCGATTGTGCTGAATCCTTTCCAGAAGCCAGCTTGCTTGCATGGTTGCCCTTCATCTAATGTTCTGCCAATCCTGTTCAGGATGACTCGAAGTGAACAGCTTGTAGATGACAGACAACAGGCAGATGGGCAATAGTTGCCAATGTCGTGGGTGTCACCCTTCTTGAACACTAGAACTGTCTGGCTGGTTTTCCAATGGGAGGGCACATTGCATTCGGACAGGTAGCGTGTGAAGAGTCGAGCTACTGTATTGATGAGTACTGAAGGCAGATTCTTCAGGTGTTCAGGTCTGACTTTGTCTGGGCCTGATGCTGTTCCCTTCTTTACTGACAAAATGGCATGTTGAATTTCAGAAGGGAGAACATTGGGAACGACATATCATCCTGCGGAATTTGGTACGTGGGCAGGTGGGCATGGCTATCAAAGAGATCTGAGTAGAAGTCATGGATAATCTTCTCCATTGCCTTTCTGGAAGATGTGGTAAATCCATCAGGATGTTGGAGGGCAGTCATCTTGGTCTTATATTGGCAAAGGACAGGAGGGCATTGCAAATTCTTTTCCTGGCTTCTGCTGCATCTTCCAGTATTTCTGCTCTTCTCTTTTCGAGGTCTTCCTTTATCGCTTCTCTGCACTGCTTTGCAAGCTTGGATGTTAACATTTGGTTGCCCGAGGCTCACGCCTTGCCACGTTGGCAAATGAGCTCAAGAGTTTCTGAAGACAGGCTTCCTTTTGTGGGTTTTTTCTCTCTCGGCATTCTTCGCACAATCATGGAGGTGCTGAACCAGTCGGTTGTATTCTTCATTGAGAGTCATCAATGATGGTATCTTCCCATGTTGCTGCAATGGTGCCGAACAGTTCCCAGTTGGTGGTCGTTCTGGGAGTTCTCTTCTTAAACTTTGCAGCCTTTTCTCCCCTGTTGCGTGAAGTAGAATTTTTGCACGAAGGAGACAGGGGTACGATCCTGTTTGGAATTTTTGGGACGATAGCAACATCGGTCAGACAAAACCTTTGATTGAGGTCTACAGCTGAATGTCAACAAAACTATGTTCATGAAAAAATGAACTAGTTCCAGAGGCCCCATTCACTCTCAATGGAACAAACATCTCTAAGCAGCCTTATGTGTACCTAGGCGAATAAAGAACAAATGCAGCAGTTATGTGTACCTAGGTTCAGAAGTCAACATGATGAACGACCTAAAACCTGAGCTGTGCAGGAGGAAGAGAGCAGCATGGAATGCCTTTAAAAGCATCGAAGAAATAGCTAAAAAGACAAAGGAATCTCCAGATCCAGGCACATCTCTTCAACTACACCATTCTCCCTGCATTAGCATACACCATAGAGACCTGGGCCCTATGAAAGCAGGATGAGAATGCTATTCGGGTCTCCCAAAGAGGAATCGAAAGAGCTATGCTTGGAATATCACGCCTTGCTCAAGTGAGAGAAGGAATCCAGAGTTCCCACCTCCGTCGCTGTTCCAGAGTCAGGGACACTGTCTTGTTTGCCAAGGCATCAAAAATCAGATGGGCTGGGCATGTAATGTGATTTGGAGACGACCATTGGACTAGAGCCATTACTGACTGGATCCCATGGAATGTCAAAAGATTACGTGGCCGCCCACCTACAAGATGGTCAGACTTTTCGTCAAGACCCTGAATGAACAGTTTGAGGCTCTTTGTATTCTTGAAGCAACCAGATGCCATTGGGCTACACTGGCACGTTATAGGGTCAAATGGAAATATTACTGGTGCCCGCCGAGCAAATTGACGAATAACGGGATGTCAAGTGATAAAGTGATTATTCAATCATTTTTAATTCTGTTCCAAATTAAATTGCACAAATCATTCCATTTTATAGTTCTAAGGCCAGGAATAAAATATACTAAAATAATGTATCTTGAGTTAGAACAAAACAGATTTATTTTGCATATTATCTAGCATATAAAATATAAATATAACCAATAAGTTAGATATTTTGCATCACAGAGTCCTAGCCTGAGAATATTTTGCTTCTTCTTTATTCCCTTCCAGTGTACAGATTTAACCAATATCAATTCACTTCAAGCTAATTCCTCCCTCTTTTAAGCAACTTTGGAATGCAGCTATACCTGAGAGAAGAAAGATAAAAAATTGTTTAAAATTTTTCTAATTGGCTGTTATAGAAATTATTCTATAATAATAAAGTAGAGTTTAAAAAATAGCTTTTTAGGGTTTTTTGTCTTGTTTATTTTATTCCTAACAAGAATATTTTTCTTCTCTGGATATCATTTTATCCTTTTATATTTGGCTTCTAATTTTATAATAAAGTCACTATCTATTTTGGATGAGAAAGCATGGAGTGGGATTATCCTGGGCAGAAAGTTTCATATCCATCTTACTGAAACCCATATGTCAGTGACATACTGCATAGAAAGTATCCCAAAGACTAAAGCCTCTAAGGAAATACTAGAAACATTTTCAATTTTCTATGTTAAATAACTTCCACCCTTTAACTATACTATACTACAATAACAGTATTATTATAAGTTGTGTCTTTCCACTATTCATATATTATAATTTGCCATCAACTTGTACTAGGCATTGATTGCTTTGCTTATAAAAACAGTATTCTCTCTTCTATATTACTAAGTTTCTCTAAATATCAGTTACTTGGTTACTTAACATACCACTCTGATTGTATATGTTCTATTTTTAAATTTCAAATGCTTCATTTTTTCCAATATTTGATAAACACACACGAAAGAGTATTTTCCATGATTCTGTTGTTAAAACTATCCTTTTTATTTTTCATGGTTGAAAATAGAAATTTATAGGTTTTCCCACATCTTCTTTTCTTAATGTAAGCTTTATTTAAGCACCATGGCTTATAAACTGGTTCATAATTCAGTTGTTTTAGGTATTCAAAGTCCCACCATCAATCACCTTCCCTCCAACAATGCACCCAGTTTCTCACTCACACCCCCAAGTCTGCCCCTTTTTTATTCTTCACTTCATTTTTTGCTTTTTTGGTCACATCTGGCAATATTCAGGGGTTACTCCTGGCTCTGTGCTCAGGTATTACTCTTGGTGGTGCTCAGGGGACCATATGGTGTACTGGAGATAGAAATTGAGTCAGCTGCATTCAAGGCAAATGCTCTACCTGCTGTTGCTCCAGTCCCCAAGTCAACACTAGCAAATAATAATTTACTCCAGTTCCCCAAGTCTACCCTAGCAAATAATAAATTACTTCATATTGCTTCCAACAAAGTTATGAATGGAAATATCAAAAATACCTTAGTAAAAGAAAAATTGAGAGTTGTTATATATCACAGTGGTTTACTGAGGTGTTTGTTGTTAGTTACCACCTCTTTCTTTACAAGATTTGCATGTGAACAAGCACAGGACTTATTATGATTCAGCTATCTATAAAGAAGTCATTCACATTTAAATAAAAACGGAGGGACCAGAGAAATAGTACAGTAGGTAAGATGCTTGCCTTCCCTGCCATCCCATATAGTCCCCAAGCCTGCCGGAAGTAATCCCTAAGCACAGAGTCAGATGTGGACCCTAAACACAGACAGGTGTGGCCCAAACAAGATTTTTAAAAAGGAAGGGAAGAGAGAAGGAAGGAAGGAAGGAAGGAAGGAAGGAAGGAAGGAAGGAAGGAAGGAAGGAAGGAAGGAAGGAAGAAGGAAGGAAGGAAGGAAGGAAGGAAGGAAGGAAGGAAGGAAGGGAAGGAAGGAAGGAAGGAAGGAAGGAAGGAAGGAAGGAAGGAAGGAAGGAAGGAAGGAAGGAAGGAAGGAAGGAAGGAAGGAAGGAAGGAAGGAAGGAAGGAAGTCTCTAACAATATGAATTAGTAGTAAGGGGAGAAAGAAGGAAGAGAGAAAGAAAGGAAGTCTCTGACAATGTGAATTAATAGTTTGGGTTTTTTTTTGTTTTGTTTTTACATTTTGTTTTGGATTTATTTTAGAACCTTATACAATGCAAATTAGACTTTGAAATTGTCAAACAGAATCCCTTCTATTTAGATGACACCATGAGAGGAAAATCTGGGAAGAAGGAGTCTTAAATATACAAGGGATATGGAAGTCAGAAAGGAGGATGGGGATAACCTTTGATTACCTGGACTGAACTGTAACTCCTGAAATTTATATTTCTTAGTTAACGCTCTTCAACAAACCTGATATAGAAAGGCTATATCACAAATTCACACTCCATAACACAGAAAGGATTGCATCTATTCTCTTTATGTCCTCTACTCCTACCACTCAATGCTAAAATTAAAATTTTAATTCATGAAAATATAGGAATATAAACTTCAACGTTCACAGTAGAAGAATAAGTTTATTCCTCAACATTTTATCTTGACAGTAGAATAAGTCTGCCAGAGGCACCTCAGTCCAATGGGATTAGATGTATAAGTACGGGGCAGATTTACGAGTCCAATGCAAGACTCCATAGTCCAGGGTTCAGGATGGGAGGGGACATTGTGCCTAAACAAGTCAAGTACTGCATTAGATAACTACTTTCTGAATGTGGCTCAGGTCTCCCAGTTTCTGTATAAGATTTCCCCTTTTTGTCTTTTTCTTCCTAATACTGATATATTCCCTTTTTAGACAATATAAGAAATTAATTGCATATAATACCTCCACAAAAAAAGCATTACCTCCATAGTACCATCTTGATTTTGTATAATTTCATTAAACTGATTTTAATATTGTATTGTATCATTAATGCTTCTCATTTTTTTTTATCAACAAACTGCTTTTTCCAACCTTTTATTTTGTTTAATATATATTTTTTTCTTTATAAAAATTTCTCCTGCTTAAGCTTTCTTTTAATGGATTCTATAATTTTTGACTAAATACTTTCCTATACATTGAATTTATTAGTTTTATTTTTTTTTCACAATTAAAAAAGTTCATGTTTGGGTTTTGGTCATACAGTGTTTCAGCACCCATCCCCTCCACCAGTGCCCATCTCCCACCAACAACATCCCCGGTTCCCTCCCCCTAACCCAGCCCTGCTCCATGGCAGGTTCCCCATTTCTTTGCCTTTCTCTCTCTTTCTCTTTTCCTTCCCTTCCAGACTATGGATTACAGAACATACATTAAAAGGTTGTCATGTGAATCCTTTTGCCTCCTATTTCATGCTCCGTTCTAGGTTGGCATTAGTACCCTCGACTATCATTAGCACCCTGCTCCATTTTCTGTCTTTCCTAAACTCTGACTCCCACACGTTTGTGATAATTTCCACCTTTGACAAGACCTCCTGAAATATGCTTCACTTGACCTTGGACATTGGTATCATAAAATGTACATATATATTTATGCCATGCAAATAAATGCAGTCATTCTGTATCTGTCTCTCTCCTTCTGGCTAATTTACGCTCAACATAATCTTCTCCATGTCCATCCATTTATAGGCAAATTTTATAACTTCATTTTTTCCTAACAGCTGCATAGTATTTCCTGGATTGCCTCCAGGAAAGTTTTTTGGTTTTATTTTTGTGGTTGGGTCACACGCATGATGCTCAAGGGATTACTCATGGCTCTGTACTAGGCATTACACTAGCACTCAGGGGAAATATGGGATACAGATGATGAAACTCTAGCTGGCCGTATGCAAGACAAATGGTTTACCCACTGTACTATCTGTGAGACCCCAAAAAGGGACTAGAATGTGAAAAACACCTGAGACTGGAGAGAGATGATGGCCTGATTGAAAATTTATAGATGTTAGGGCATGATCCTGGACACAAGGAAGAGGATGATGGGAAATTACGCCAGAGCATCTGGAAATGGTGGGGGGGGCATGCTTACACCTAGAGCCATGAGAAACTAGGAAATGGTTTCAAGCAGGATGAAATCTGCAAATTCAATTTACAGTTTGTCTTATTTTTGGATAGTATATAAAGATAATTCAGGATTTATGACCGGCTGAACTAGATTTTTGAACTCAGGTTTCCTTGACTTCAAAGTTTTATACGTTATTCTAATAAATCTTTTACTCTCATTGCAGACCAACTGCTCAGAATGACTTTGAGTGCCTAGTTCATAAGGACTAGCTGTGTGACCATGGGTAAAATATTGCCCTTCTCGGTATGCCTTTTCCCACATTTCTGGGATTTCTTTGGAAAATAAATGAGTTATGTATGTGTGAAATGATGTTCATATTCAATAATGAATAGATATATACTGGTAATAGTTTCTATTACTAATTTTTCCTAGAGATAGAGTGAAGGCAAATAAGAGGCATTTCAGAAATGGATAAGGTACTTTCTTTGAAGGGCATATATTTTTTGTGGTTTCTCTGAATTCTACTAAGCAGCTGCTCCAATGTGGCAGAAGGTTCAGAAATGAACATCCTAATATTTTTTCTCTATTACAAATTAACTGTCTCCTGGATGAATTATTTGGAGGTGGACAGCTCTCACGCAATCCTAAGAGGCCCTCCCTGGATATTCTCATTTAAACCTGTGTCCCAATCTGATGTAGTGTGAACTTTGTAGTATTGGGGGTTTACCTGGGCCGCCCCAGTAGTTCCTGGGGACACCAAGGCTACACCCAGGAGGGTTCTACGGCCTACTGGACTGTATCTAGAGATTTTTTGAGGAATCACATGGTGCTGGGGTCTAACCAGTCTGCTTGCACAGAAGGCATGCAGCTTAGCCTCTGTACTGTCTCTCTGGCTCCCCTGGACTAGTTGTTAACTCTGAGTTTCTAAGAGCTCTGAGAAATTTTAGCATAGATCTGTCTTTTTGGGATGCTGTGAGGACAACATAAATGGAATAGACTTAGAGCTCTTAGAAAATGACAATGTAAATTTAAGGAAGCTGGTTTCATTTTTAATGTTGTGGTTGAAAGGTGATAGATTTACACTGTGAATCCCCTTAATAATTTGCTCTTTAACAGCAACACGAAATAGCCTAAAAAAGTCTAGACATAACTGGCCTCCCTGGTAATAGCAACGCTGAAGAAATAGCAATTAGGATAAATACCCGAAGGCAAAAAGCCATTAGCTTTTGGAGCCAGCAAGAATCTAAATATCTTCCTCAGAACTCAGAATAGTTGTGCATTCATTTGTGTGGCTGCATATCTCTAGCTCAGCAACAAGAAGGCACTGCATTTTATATGGAGAGGCTGGAGGCCAGGAAGGTTAAGTGAGTTGCCTAAGGTCACACAGTTGAGTCACCAGTAGATTCTGTTTTTTCCTAGTTCTGGAGTCCAGAACTAAAATGTACTAGTCTTGATTGCTATCAAAGCTTGATTTATAGTCATTGGATTTTCCCTGTTAAACTGTCACATACCCTCATTGCAGTATAATCCCGAATAATTTTTTCCTGTGTCGTTTGCCAGTGGCAGTCATTTCTGTCATGAGCTTGCTACCTGTCAGAGCTGCTGTTGCTTACTGACAGAACCATACTCGCTGTACATCAGCTTGTGAGAATGGCCAAGTTTGCCTTTGTGCTTGAACCCGTGTCCCAGGTATTCCACTCCCAGGTGTTACTTTCCTGTTGTAGTGTTTTCCCCCCTGTATTCATATATTAAAGCTCACTTATTCCAAATGCTGTTCGGAATGCCTAGAGAAGATTAACTATTTTTTTAAAATTTATTTTAGGCACAGTGGCTTGCAGTACCGTTAATGGCAGGGTTTCATGCGTAAAACATCCAAACACCACACCTATCACCAGAGTATCTACGCTCTCTCCTCCATTTTCCCAATGTCCCCCTTCAGCTCCCCAACTTCCTGTGTGATAAGCTTCCTACTGAACACACATTCTCAGTTTTTTGTTGCTATTGCCCTTCCTTTGTTTCTTTTTTATCTTATATATGAGAGAGATCATTCAGGGTCTGTTCCTCTTCTCTGACTAACTTCAGTCAGCATGATACTCTACAGATTCATCCACTTACACTCTCATTTGCATGGTTCTGAAGACTGTGGGTACTTATTAAGATGAGAACATTCTGGGCCCTCAGATTATCATGCCCTAAGGTAATTTCATTTTTATTTTGTAACCCCCATGGATTCACTGTTCTGAAGGATTTAGTTATAAAGCCAACTGCATATATTAAGTAGTAATTACTTTGTTTTCTCGTTTTAATGAACTAGGGATTTCAAAAGCTGCCAGGTGATCAGCTTGAGAAGCAGTGGTTTGACCACTTTGAGATGACTCCATTCAGTGGACAAAGAAGGAAATTTTTTTTTTTAATATTTTGCTTTTGGGGTCACACCCAGTGAAGCTCAGGGGTTCCTCAAAATTTCTAAACTTGCCATATGTAAATGGGGAACTTTGACTAGACCTTTAAATATCAGACACTTGATTCAGAACAATTCTCTTTAAAAAAATTGTAATTTAGGAAAACCAGGCTAGAAAACACTAAATCCATGATATGTCTTGAGTTCAATTTTAAAGGGTGTTTTTTGAGGACCAGCAGAATGATTTTTCTCTCCCCTCCCTCCTTCCTTCCTCGCCTCTCCCCTCTTCCCCCATCCCACCCCTCCCTCTCCTTTCTTCCCTTCCTTCTTCATTCCTTCCTTCATCTGAATATTCAAGTTGCATTTTTCTTTTCATGGGGCACAAAAACAATATTGTACCCACCAAGAGTCAGGAGAGAAATGAATTTCTTGACCTCAGTAAATGACAGTGCCTACAGTGCTGACTCTGAGAATTCATTACTTAATAGTCATTTTTTTACACTTCTGTTATTGAATAAATGTGGCCTTAAATACATTACCAAAAATTGCAGTATATTTCCAAGAACCAGGAACCTTATCTTCTCAAAATCTTCTATTGTACTTTAAGCAGTTTAGTTTTAGTTTTGGCTAAAATTTTATTTAACAATGCCACAAGAAATACTTTTTTTTTTTTTTATATTGTCAAGTAACTTGGATAATCTTCTATACCCTGAACTTGATTTATGGGAGATGAAATATTGTCATATCCTCCTTACCACAAAAGGTCCTTTGAAATTTTCTGGTTTTGCCCCCTATCTACCAGTGATTTTCTCTTTCTTGTCCCCAATCCCAATCAGCAGTGACCACACTTTCAGAATTGTTATTCAGATAAATTATATCAGTTCTCACTATAATGCAGACATGCCTTTTATTTTTTGCAAGTCAAAACTAAATTATCTAGCATGATATTAAAAAAATAGAATAATCAAATCCAACCTCCTATCCATATGTCTTAGTCAAGGATCAATTTAAAAAGCTACATCCTCCAAACTATATTACCTATTGACACTAGCTGTGTGAAATTGTCTTTTTCTATGAGTGCTTAGAGCATTTGAACTATTCTAACATAAGAAATATCCAGATACTAATTTTCCCTTTCCTACTAGATATTTGAATCTCTCAAGTGAGGTCCTTTTTATAGGTCTGTATTCACAAATGGGCTAGGAGGATAGCTTATTGCAAGAGGGAGTCTTAGGTTATACACTATGAATGAGTGAGTAAATGAGTACAGGCTACAGTTTTTTAGTTTTGGGGGTCTGTTTTTCCTCAGATTTCAATGTTTTATGAGCTAGTGACCAGACCAATAAATAAATGGAAGAGAAGATTTCATTCTTTTTAGAAAAGAGAGGGGCTAATGAGGAAATTTAATTTTTTTTGTTTTGTTTAATAAAAAAAAGAAAAACTTGCCAAAAACAGTGGGAAGGAGAGAGAAAAGTTTCCATGGCAACCTCCAACGCTGTATCTCTCAAGATTGAGTTTATACATTTTTTCTTTCTTTCTTTTTAAAAATTTTTTAAAGTGCCTTCCCATAAAGATTGGGACTTAGTGAATTGCTGAAAGTTTTATGGAGGAGGTTTTAATGATACCTGTCAATTTTGGAGGAGTTAAAGAGGACAGAAAGTTTTTCCATAGCTGGTAAAATTCACTAAAATTTCTGTAGTTTGGGGTTTGCCAGTATAAATGTGTAAGTCAAGTAGTGGTAATAGGATGGGGGCTCGTATCTAATCCAGAAGGTCAACGACTGAATTGACAATTCCATGTTCTTTCCACATTGTCTACCTCATCAGTATTGGTTTAAAGGAAAATAAAATGAATATTTAGAGAGTGAAAAGTAATCAGCATATGCGACTATTGCAGAAGTACGAAAATATATATTCAATAAGTCATTCATAGTACTTGAATTAGCCCTCAAGAAACAGCTACATAGAAACAAACCTCATAGAAACAGCTACATAGAAAAGAGGGTCTTTATTGGCAAGAAAACAATATAAGTTGATAAACATGTCCAAACAATAGTCTGTAGAACAAACTACAAAATATAATGTGTTGAATTGATTTTATGTTGAGTAGAATTATGGTGATGTAATGATTTAGACACATTTAGGTTTTTTTTTCCGGGAAAGATCGTGGTATGTGTGTGACTGTGGGGGCGGGGATGCTGGTGATCATGTATGACTGAGAAATGTATAATGAATATATATAACTGTATTCAATGTATACAGGAAACACTATCATGGTTTTATTTTTGCATGATAAGAAGAAATAATGTAATCTGTAGGTGAAGAAGGACTCCATTGGGAACTTCCAATGAGCAATGGTATCCACTTGAGATCTAGGGTCCTGATTAGTACAAAGGTCTTTATATAACTTCTTTTAAGTAAAAAGAATATAAGCAATGTGTAAGCTTTCAAAGTAGAGTTGTTGCATTCTCTATACCATAAACTTCAGGCTGATATAATGTTACTTTCATATGCACAGAGAGTCTAAGTTTTCAGGGAAAGAGAAGGAACAGAGTTGGGAAAAGTTTTATTTATTTAATTACAAAAAAAGTTAAAAATCTTAGCCACTTTGACATTTATGAGGGAACAGTTGTCTGATACCCAAGCCTGTATTTTTGACATCTATAAACTGAGGACAGAATGTACCTTAATGGGATATTGGGGCCTTTAGAGGGTTGGGACAGGGATGTAGCATACACCGAGAGCTCATGTGTTAGTTGGTAATAATAAGGATTTCTTTTCTGAGTAGCATCATGTTTTCTATCTACAGTGCAACAAGTAAACACCAAAATAAAAACTGGCTCCAAGAAGATTCTGATTTAACCTAGAATATACTCCAATGAGATGTTGCAAAGTAGTGATATAGTTTAAAATATTTAAGACATTGTCCTTGATTTTCTTGCCCACTATTCCTTTCCTTCTGTTCAGTTATAAACCAAACAGAAGCTGAGACCAACACAAGTCACACCCAATCTCTTTTCCATCTCTAAGTCCACCATGCCGGTGCGGTGCTCCATGTTTGCTCTTCCCTTCCCCTACGGCATGTTTTTCTTAGTTTCATCAACCTGTGTAGCTAACCTGTTCAGACCCCTCGACTTCTTTGAAATTGAAAAATCTAATCACTTCTTGATTCCAGAGCACTTAATTTATCTCTGTTATGAAGAATTTACACTATTATTTATGGAGATGCTGGGCACCGAGATAGGCATGGACTTAAAACACAGTTGCCCCTCAACAGCTTTCTGTTTTTCCTATTGTGCTGATCTCAGTATCTGAGTTTTCCAACCCAGTGGAGTCCGGCCTTGAGCATGACAGAGATCATGTTGTGTGGAAGTTTTTCAGCTGCTTGGGGCTGTGTTGGGATATGCTGGGCCCTCACTCGTTTCCCTCTAGGTGCCCCTGTGTTCAGGCTGGTGCAGGAAGGACAAGGCGCATGTATTCAGAGTGTTGCTCCATTTCTTACCCACAAGGATGGAGTACATGTGTCTGATATATATTATATATTAGTCATAAATGTGAGTGGGTAGAATAAAGACATTAGAGATAGTTCAATGAAAGGATCACTTAAACCAAAGACACAATCATGATCAGGAAGGTAAACTACTTATTACTTAAATGGCACATAACAGTAGATGGGAGATGGAGACATTTGAACTAGTCTATGCTTACTTTAAATGGATGGATACTAGAATACATCATTCTCACATAAGTATGCATTCCAAATTTATGTATTATTTATATATTATTCAAAATTTATATATTATTCCAAATTCGAATTTATTGCCCCTGTTTAATATAAAAATGTACATTGGAAAACAGATCAAGTCATGAGTGTCAGAGAGGCACTTGCTGCAGATATTTCAGTGTTTTTGATTATATTTATGTTAAAAAATATACATATTTTTTGTAGAGATTTTGTTCTTATAATGAAGTAGAAGCTATTTCTTTATTTGTACAAATAAAAGAAAGAATGAATAAAAAAGTAAAATTTGCTGTTAATTTAGGATAGTAAGTGATTTGATTGATGTTTAATTTTTTCTTTGTTTTGGGGGTCATACCAGCAGGTGTTTAGGGATTTGCTCGTCCCTCGATGCTAAGGGATCACTCCTGGTAGCATTATGGGGTGCTGGGGTTTCTTGATCAGCCCAGGCCAGGCAAACACTACCTACTGTCCTATCACTCTGACCCATAATTTTATTATTTTCAGATTGGTTGGATACTTTGTTTGGGGGTCTAACCCAATGCTGCTCAGAACTACATTTGGCTCAGTATAGGTTATTCTGATGATCCCTCTCACAACAGTGTGTTTTCAGAGAATAAACCCTATTCTTTATCATGAAAATTATGAGCTGCAGTCTGTTGAACTATCTCCCTGTCCCCTAGATGAACATTTTAAACAAGACAAAGACTTTAAAAGAGATATGTGTTCAAAAAAAAATATCCTAGTATCTGAAACACCAGCTAATTTTTCTAGGAGAAATATCCTCAGAGAGGAGAGAGGGGGTCACATTTTATGACGTTTATTTTGCCATTAGAGTGATTCTTGTTTGTTTCTCTTCTTCGTTTGTGCAAAATATTTATTGAACCGCACACTGTTCAAGGCACTGTGGCAGTAACTGAGAATGGCATGGGGCTATAGCAAATGTGCAAAGAATATTTAATTTAGACTATCAGGATATCTAAGAGATTATACAAGCTAAGTTTAAGTCTGCTTAAAACTTAAACTAAGGTTTAAGTCCCAGCTGTACTCTGGCACAGAAGTGTATTTTCTATGCATCTTTTCAAATTCACCAATTTTACACCAAAGAAGTGACCTATTTGTACCTGAGGAGTTGGATGCATTTATCTCTGTGTAAAAGGGTTAGGAAAGGATTCAGCACAATTCGGAAAGAATTCAGAACAATCGACCATATCCACATGGTAACCAAGCTCATTGAGGTTTGTAGGGAGTACAAGATGCCGCTCTGTCTCACGTTAATCGATTTAAAGAAAGTCTTTGATTCTGTGGAGACTGAAGCGGTCATCGAAACCCTAGCCAAAAGGATGTTCAAACTCAATACATCAAGATCCTTCTTGAGCTGTATTCACGAATTCACCACCAGGATCTCACCATTCTACAAGAAGTGATCATTGATGTCAAAAGAGGGGTTCGACAGGGTGAGGGTGATACCATTTCACCAAAACTCTTCAGCGCCACCCTCGAGAACATCATGTGACAATCAGAATGGGAAGGAATGGGAGTGAAGATAGATGGTCGGGGCAACTACACCACCTGCGATTCGCTGATGACATCGTTCTAATAACACCGAATATTAGCCAAGCAGCACAAATGCTGGCTGACTTCAACTGGAGAATGTGGAAAGATAGGTCTATAGCTGAATCTCAACAAAACTATTTTCATGAAAAATGAACTAGTTCCAGAGGCCTCATTCACTCTCAATGGAACAGACATCTCTGAATGCAGCAGTTATGTGTACCTAGGTTGAGAAGTCAACATGATGAACAACCTAAAACCTGAGCTGCACAGGAGGAAGAGAGCGGCATGGAATGCCTTCAAAGGCATCAAAGAAATAGCTAAAAGAACAAAGGCTCTGGGCACATCTCTTCAACTCCACCATTCTCCCTGCATTAACATATGCCTCAGAGACCTGGGCCCTATGAAAGCAGGATGAGAATGCTATTCTGGTCTCCCAGAGAAGAATAGAAAGAGCTATGCTTGGAATATTACACCTCACTCAAGTGAGAGAAGGAATCCAGAGTTTGAAGCAGGGAATGTCCTGTCCGGGTCGGAGGCGCAGAGATGAGACACCAGGAACACGACGTATTTCCATTAATATTTTTAATAATCACCAGCCGGAGGGGGAGCAGTTCGCATCATGGCAGGAGCTCGCTGACCTGAACTAACTCATTTGACTGACCGAACTGACTGACCACCTCCACACAGACCCCAACTCCCTTATCCCTCATCTCAAAGGGCAATACAGCTTAAAGTTTGCATGGTTTACATTACAAAGACAGTTCACATTCATTGAATAGGACTTAGGAATAATAGGAAGGAGACAACCAGGAACCAAAAACCTGTAGGGGGTGCTATCTAGGTAAGATGAGATGAACAAAAGAATGCATTACAGTTGCTAATGCAGCCTTCAGGACTAGCCCATGATGTCAAGGACTTGTCAGACAGAAGAACAAGAAAAACCTGTTTTCTGCCTAACTTTAAGCATTGTTCATTAGACTCCATCTTGGGCTAGTTATAGCCAACAGGGAAATGTGCAGAGAAATGACCTAGGATAGCCTTGTCTGGGTATACCTGCAGCTGATCAACAGTTTCACTAGGGATTTCTACATACTAACTCTATTGGGGAGACAGTCTGCCGGAAGTCCCTGTGTATCTGTTAACAGGCAGTGTCCATCAGACCTTCCTTTGCATATACTTAGATCTACCTTCTGCCAACAGAGTTCCGACCTCCGTCGCTATTCCAGAATCAGGGACACTGTCTTGTTTGCCAAGGCATTGAAAATAAGATGGGCTGAACATGTAATGCGATTTGGAGACAACTGCTGGACTAGAGCCTTTACTGACTGGATCCCACAGGATGTCAAAAGATCACATGGCCGGCAACCTACAAGATGGTCAGACTTCCTTGTCAAGACCCTGAAGGAATGGTTTGAGGCTCTTCATATTCCTGAATCTACCAGATGCCATTGGGATACATTGGCACATGATAGGGTACAATGGTACCTTATATGGTCCCTTGAGTTCCATCACGAGTAATCTCTGAGCACAGAGTCAGGAATAAACCATGAGTGCTGCTGGGTGTGCACCACCCCAATGGAAAACATTCTGTTAATTAGAGTTCTGAGAAACTTCCCAGTAAGAAGTTAAAAGTAAAATGTTTTTTTGTTCATGTCTCCACTATTGCTAGATAGAAAGAGGAGGAATCTGTCACCTAAGCTGGTCTGGCGAAACCCTTATTTTCAATAAACTGAAATCTGTTCACTTCATCCTCCAGGAATTGTCAAGAGTATGTGCTGAGAAGGGCCTGATAAAGGAAGCACTGGGAATCTGTCTGTCACTGTCTTCCATTGTTCATCAATTCACTCGAGTGGGGCACTAGTAACATCTCCAGTAGTCCTGTCACAAGCAAAGTGCAACCCAAGGGCATCTACTTGCTACAGGGACAGGAAGAGCCCAAAACCATTCTTCAGGTTATGGAACTGAGGTCCATAATAGTTACTAGTCTCTGGCATAAAAAGTAAATAAAACACAGTAGCTTGCCAGGATTTACCATGTAGGTGGTATAGTCTCAGTAGAAGGCTCTCAATCTGAGCATTTACTGATGAAACTTAAAGGGGGAAGATCAGGTTTTCTCTTGGATGGTGCTCTGAGGAACTATGGAGTCTGGATGTTGAGAATGACTAACTGCATGATGTGTGGTTTGCTCTGGCTTCTTGCCAGGCTTACTGGTATCGGTTAAAACATGTCTATAACTGTTTACTATGTATAAATGTGAAAGAAATTGGGAAGAACCTTATGCAAAATTCAGTATCCTATAAAAGCGTTGAGCGGCCACGCACCAAGGGTTATGCGAGTCTGGCGTGGGTGGATCTCTCTCTTCCGGGGCAACTGGGAATCTGGAGACTAATATTCCAAGTTACTCTCTAAAGCTTCTTTATCCAGTCATCGATTTTCGGGCACTCTGGTTGCTTCCAGATTCTGGCTATTGTGAATAATGCTGCTAAGTGAACATAAAAGTAGGGATGGTGTTTCCGCTGCGTATTTTTGGTTTCCCAGAGTAGATTCCCAGGAGTGGTATGGCTGGGTCAAATGGGAGTTCAATTTCTAGTCTTTGGAGGAAAGTCCATATTGTTTTCCAGAAAGGCTGTACCAGCCGGCATTCCCACCAACAATGGATGAGTGTCCCCTTTTCCCCACATCCACGCCAGCACTTGTTGTTCTTGCTCTTTTGAATATGTGCCAGTCTCTGTGGTGTAAAGTGGTATCTCATTGTTGTTTTGATTTGCATCTCTCTGATGATTAGTGATGATGAGCATTTTTTTCATATGTTTTTTGGCCATTCGAATTTCTTCCTTGCTGAAGTTTCTGTTCATTTCTTCTCCCCATTTTTTGATGGGATTGTTTGTTTTCTTCTTGTAAAAGTTCTACCAGTGCCTGATATATCCTGGATATTAACCCTTTATCAGATGGGTATTGGGTGAATATTCTTTCCCATTCTGTGGACTGCTTTTGTATCTTAGTTACTGTTTCTTTTGAGGTGCAGAAGCTTTTTAGTTTCATGTAGTCCCATATGTTTATCTTTTCTTCTAGTTGCTTTGTTAGTGATGTTTCACCTTTGAAGATGCCTTTAGCTTCAATGTCGTGGAGGGGTTTTTCCTATATTTTCTTCAATGTACTTTATGGATTCAAGTCTGATATTCCAGATCTTTAATCCATTTTGATCTGATTTTTGTGCATGGTGTTAGACACAGGTCCAAATTCATTTTTTTACATGTTGCTGCCCAGTTTTCCCAACACCACTTGTTGAAGAGGCTTTCCCTTACTCCATTTTAGACTCATTGCACCTTTATCAAAGATTAAATGATCATGTGTTTGAGGTTGGGTGTCAGGATACTCAATTCTATTCCATAGGTCCACAGGTCTGTTTTTTTATTCCAATACCATGCTGTTTTCATTACTACTGCCTTGTAGTACAGTTTGAAGTTGGGAAAGGTGATGCCTCCCATCTTCTTTTTCCGAGGATTGCTTTAGCTATCCTTGGGGGGGTTTATTGTTCCATACAAATTTCAGGAGCCGTTTGGTCAATTTCTTTGAAGAATGTCATCGGTATCCTCATAGGGACTGCATTGAATCTGTACAGAGCTCTAGGGAGTATTACCATTTTGACAATGTTGATTCTCCCCATCCATGAACAGGGAACGTGTTTCCATTTCCTTGTGTCCTCTTTTTATCTCTTGGAGCAGTGTCTTGTAGTTTTCTTTGTACAGGTCCTTTACATACTTGGGTAAGTTGATTCCTAGGTATTTGATTTTCTGTGGCACAATTGTGAATGGAATAGTTTCCTTAATATCCTTTTTCTTCTCTTTCGTTATTTGTATATAGGAAAGCCACTGACTTTTGGGTGTTGATTTTGTATCCTGCCACTCTACTATATCGCGCCTATTGTTTCTAGGGAGTTTTTTTGGTAGAGAGTTTAGGGTTCTCTAGGTATAATATCATGTCATCTGCAAATAATGATAGCTTGACTTCTTCCTTGCCTATCTGGATGCCCTTGATGTCCTTTTTCTTCTCTGATTGCTATGGCAAGTACTTCCAGTACTATATTGAATAAAAGAGGTGAGAGGGGGCAACCTTGTCTTGTCCCTGATCTCAGGGGGGGGAAGGCTTTCAACTTTTCCCCCATTTAGAATGATGCTTGCTGTGGGCTTTTGGTAGATGGCTGTAACTATCTTGAGGAAAGTCCCTTCAATTCCCATTTTCTGGAGCGTTTTAATCATGAACGGGTGCTGGATCTTGTCAAATGCTTTTTTCTGGCGTCTATTGAAAGGATCATATGGTTTTTATTTTTTCTTTTATTGATATGATGTATTATGTTGATTGACTTGCGAATGTTGAACCATCCTTGCATTCCCGGGATGAATCTACGAGGCACATATCACCCTGATACCCAAAGCAGAGAGAGACAACACAAAGAAAGAAAACTACAGACCAATCTCCCTGATGAACACGGATGCTAAGATCTTCAACAAAATACTAGCAAACAGAATCCAAAGACTCATCAAGAAGATTATACATCATGACCAATGCTTCTCATTTTAAACTTAATTTTTAAAATACCAAAAACATTTTGATTATAAATTTACGTGGATATTAGTATTTAGCATTATTTTTCTATTTAGCTAATCTCATTTGTAGTTTCTTATTCTTAGAAATTATGTGAATGCAAGTGAGATAGAACAGGGGCTAGGGTGTTTGTCTGGCAGGAAATTAACTCCAGTTTGACCATCAGGAATAATCACTGACCTCTGAGTCAGAAAGAGTTTCTAAGTCTGGTGTGGTGCAACCCTTAATGCCCTCCACGCAAAAGAGGAGGAAATACTGGAAGGTGGAAATCTGGACTTGCTGAAAAGCTCCTTTTGGGCGAGAGTGATAGCAAAAAGGGAAGGGCAGTTACCTCACATCCCACTGAAGCCTATTTGATCCCAACGCTACATATGCTTCCCTGAGATCGTCTAACAGTTATCCCTAAGCACAGACTCCTTATCTGGGTTTGCTGTGTTCCTGCTGTGCTGAGGGTGAAGGCGAATCATTGTAGTTAGTTTTCCACACCCTCCGAATCCCCAACCCCAGAAGTCTTTGGGGCATAAGACTTTGAATTGCTCTTTTCGTTCCCTGCTAGTCTTTACCCAGTAACAGGAAGATCAGTGAAGAGTTTGAGATTTGATGGATGGAGCCATCATTCAGCCATACAATTTAGATGTGGACTGAAGCCTGTTTGCATGACAGAGGTCTAGTCTCCAGGCTACTAGGAAGGACCTGGATGGAAGGAGGGGATTCTCAGGTCTTAATATGATTTAACCACCTAAAAAGATGCCCTGAAGCTATCACCCTGGAAATTAATATCATCTGGATCTGTGGGGGAACAAACAGAGGTTGAGGAGATAAAGAGCTGGACCTGTTGGTATGGCTCAGGTCTGACCCTGCTGATATTCTTTTAATAAGAACATATGCACTAAGAATACTATTCCTTAATTATATTTGTTGCAAATGCTATTCTAATTCTTTTAACTATCACTATAATGGTTTCCACAAAAAACACTTGTGCAACCAACTTTATCATATCATTCTATCATACTTTCATAGTTCTCTATATTTTATTTTCTCCTCCATCTTCATTGATTTACTAAAGATTAGACAGGCTATGACTTACGCTAAATCAATCAAGAGCTGTCTGTGATGAACAAAGCACTTTATAGGAAAATTTTATCAGGCTATTAATAAATTTTACTGTCTAGATAATCTTAAAATACATGATAGATAAGTACTCTTGACCATTCTGATGAATTGTCTTTTATTATATCAATAAATTATTTCATGCCCATATTAACCATTAGACCAGTACTAAATTTGTAACTTTGCTTATCTTGTAGTCACTTGCTTAATCACTTCACTTGTCTTCCAGTTGCTCATTGGTTTGCTTGAGCGTGTGCCAGTAACATCTCCATTAGTCCCTGTTCTCATGCTGGAATAGCCCAAGGGCCTGGGCTCACTCCAGGAACATGAAGAGCCTCAAACCATTCCTTCAGGTTATGGGAATGAGGTCTATTATTATTACTGGTTTTGGCATATCAAATAACTACATGGGTACACTTGTTTAATACTCCTAACAAATATTTGTGGCTCTCCTGCTCTTTCTAAGTTTTGTTATATTAAAGAGTGTATAAGACAATGGAGTGTCTTAAATTCATATCCAGTACCTAAAAAGAAATTTCAATTAAACTGTAATAAGGTAAATACCTGAATAAACTCTACCGTCCTCCATTCATCAATTTGACAATTGGGCTCATCAAAAGTCATCGAAGTTGTTACGGAGTTTCACAGGATACAGATAAACACCACTCAGTGCCCATTTTAAGGGTCTGACTAGTATCTCAAAGAACATGAGGTCCCAAAAGGCAGTCAGTGATGAGTTTATAAAGGCAAATATCTCATTCTAGTGAGACATTGGATACAATGGATAAGGAGCTGCAGAAGTTGTGATCAGCAAAGCAAGTTGCAGAAGCAAATTAATGGTTGAAGTGACTTACAGTCACAGAGAAAAATTGACTTATCATTAAGGGAGTAAATCTATGATGTGAAGGGGAGGGTGAGTTCAGTAGATGAACAGCTTGTTGATGGGCAATACTTGTTAATGGGCTATACTTGACCCTTGAGCAATAGTGAGACATTCTCCTCCTCTGATGGACAGGCTAGAGAGGGAAAAATGAAGCCCCTTGTGTCAGTACCCCGTAGATCAATCAGCAATACAGGTCAAATGAGGAGCAATTAAATGAAGTGAGAGATAAAATGTGGATCCTTGGCAGACAGCAAAAAGAGAGCTATAAAACTCAAAAGCAAACTGAATCCTATATGGAACCTGGAAGTGGAAATAAGCTGCTTAAAGAATATTCAGACTTTTCTTCCCCAAAGCAACAATTACAAGTTAATTTTGACTCATCTTCAAGGAACGTATCGCTCATCCCCTTCCAATTGCAATTTTTAGAATTAAAAATTGTGTTAACATTCAAAACATAATCAAGGACTTGTTTACAGTAAGACAACTTGAAAATCTCCAAGCACTTGAAAGAAAGGCTAGAACAAAAAAAAACCCACAAACTTAGAAAATGTTGCTATTTTCTAAGAAAAGGAGATTCCAATACTACTCTATCACATTCCTGCACTCCCACCCCAACTGATTTCTGAAGGGCAACTGTTTGGCCCAGTATTGTGGACTCCTTTATAAGTTATGAAGACCATAAATAGCAGAGTGCCTCAAATAAGGGGACTGACTCAGCCCATTGCTGCTCAATAACATCAGTCTTGGCCTAAAACAAAAATCCCTGTCCAATCAGATGTGAAAGTCCATTCCCTGACACCATCCATTTTCTAGTTGCCGTGCCTATGTCCTTACTGTGTACTTCCATTTCCTGACTGCACCTGGCTCTCTAAGCAGGCCCCATAGATTGTACTGAAGCATCTTCTCACTTCCCCAATTTGATTGCTGAACTTACTGCTTGCAGAGTTAAAGGACATGGAATATTTATTTTCATATACTTTATCCCTCTGATTTATCTGCTCAAATTCTGCTGGACTCAAGAATTAAAATGATGAGGAAAAGAAACACTGCTGAAAGAGGAAGAATCAATGCTAAATCTTCTACAACATAGCTGGATCTAGGTCATCATCTTCCCAAAGCAAAAAAGTGCACATTTTACTAGGCAAATAGCAAATTACCATGCAGGGTGGACTCCTGCATTTGAAATTTATAGAGAAGAGAACCCTAGAATCATATGTGTAAATTTCTGCATAGTTTACTTAGCATGGGGAAAAAGGCACTCTTCATAGTGATACTGAATGTTCTGAATATTGGGTTCAGACTTTTCTCACTTCTCTGCTGCCATGATTGTTCTGATTAAGTGTGAGACATCAGGGATGACTGTTAGGCAAAAAAAAAAAATGTGCTCAAGTAGATAATCTGATTAAATAACAAAATTCCCCTAAATTTCACAATTCAACAATCACAGCTAACAAATATTTGACCCTTGTGATGTGCTTTCCTTTGGAGTAATCACAGAGAATAGTAAGGCAAATAAAACATATCCTTATCCTTGAAGAACTCACAAATGGACAAGATAGACTAGCTTTATAGTCTGGCACAGAGTAAAACACATTAAAAAAAAGAAAAAAGTACCATAAAAGCACTAACTACTAACTACAAAAAGATGTTGAAACAATAAGTGAAAGTACTCAACTCAATCTAGAGTGCTGACAAGTATTCATTAAACACCTCTTGTGTTCCAGGCATTATCTAGGTATTAGGAGATAGAAATGTTTTGTTGTACAAGTCAAGCTAGAGAGACAAACTTTAAAGCATAAGTACATAAATTAAACGCAAGAAGTGAGAGCCTACCAAGAGCATCCCACCCACGCAGCAGAGCCTGGCAAGCTACCGGTGTCGTATTCAATATGCCAAAAAGTAACAATAATAGACCTCATTCCCATGACCTGAAGGAATGGTTTTAGGCTCTTCATGTTCCTGGAGTGAGCAGATGCCCTCGAGCTACACTAGCACATGACAGGGATGAATGGAGATATTACTGGTGCCTGCTGGAGCAAATCGATGAGCAACAAGAGACAAGTGACAAGTGACATAAATTAAAGCACAACTTGAATAAGTAAAAACTTCCACACAAAAAAAGAGTGATAGGTAATAAGAATGAAAATATCTAATTAGAGTCCAGAAATCAAGGAGGAGTGTGTAGAGGAAATGACATTACAGTTAAGACATGAAGGATGAGTTGGTGTTTGACAACAAAAGAGCTGGGGATGGAATTCTAGGTAGGCATATCTGAGTGAAAAGAGGGAGGTATTTTTTAAAGAAGCTTGTGTGGCTTGGTAAAAACGGTAGGGAGTCATAGAGATAAGAATTTAAAGACTGGGAACCAATAATTCAAGGTCTGATAGGTCAGCTGAGGGGACTAAATTTCTCTATAAATACAGTTGGGAGTCTGAAAGCTTCTGAAGTGGAAGGAAAACCTTCCCAATGACGCTGAATATGTGTATTGTGTCTGACATAGCAGGTACACATGGACTCCAAACAATGCTCTGATTTAAGCATTAAAAATGCTTCATCCACCCTTCTCTGGTCTTGCCTTTGATTATTTTCAGTGACTGCATCTCTTCAGTAAGGATTTAACTGTCAGTTCTTATTTCCTCTCTATAGAGAGAACCTTAATACCCCTGTCCTCAGAATCCCCTAAACCAAGCTGATCTGCAGTCCTCTCTTGAGTCAGGCTCCTTACACCACTCCCACCCACCTCCACTTCCTGGAAATGCTCCTCCTATCCCAGACTCTTCACTCTCCCTTAAGATTCTGACCTTTACCTCCACTTCCCTCATTTACCCATGTCCTCAGCCCTTGCCTCCTGGCTTGGTTTGGACTAAGTACATGAGTGCAAACACTGTGTCGAGCCCAACTAAAAATGGAAACAATTTTCACTATTCTACAATATATTTATGGCAATGAAAATATATTCATAACATTATTGTTACAAAATAAATAAAGATGAATACTTATATATTTAAAACATTCATACTCATTTCCTGTTTCACTGTTCTAGAACATGTCTACAGTGTTGTTTTTTTTTTCTTGGAAACTGTAGTTGAGAGATTTAATCCTCCACATCTAACTGTACCAAGTCAGGCACAGGGTGACAATACCCACTCTCTCTCTGTACTCTCTGAATCACTTTTCTGAAATTTGTCAATAACTCAAAATGTATAAATGTGATATGTGGCTTTTAAAAGTAAGTGAACTTAAGTGTAGCATGAGACTTTGCAAAATCCTTTTCCTTTGCTAACATCAGCCATGACTGTATCATATCTCAACAATTCAGCAGTATTTTCTAATAGAAGAGACTTACTGAGACATTTTGACCTGTAAACTTGAATTTGATGTTAACATTTAAGTCTTGGTATCAGGCATTATAGAGTCTATTCTGATTAAGAGAGAAATATCTTGAGAATCAATTAAACTCCCCATGTTATATTAACTTCTAGTTAGCAACTCCGTTACATTCTCATAAATATGCTTCATTGTCTTTATTTGATAGTAGTCTTATTTGGGATTGTTCTTATCAAATAATTGTCCTCTATCTCCTACCCAGTGCTCGTATTAAATGACAAAAAACACTTTACTTAACGAGACTAAAAGTATATAAGATAATAAAAATGTATTCTATATCTTCCCTTTTTTACTGTTCCTCCTCACTAGATTTTTTTTTCATTCCCTACATTGAGACACAGGTACACCCGGCAGAGCAGAAACCAGCTTTCCCCGTTGAACTCCCTGCATTCCATGGACCACAAGAGCAACTTCCAACCCGAGTCCACCATCCCAATGGAGCCTTGGAGGAGCCCAGAGAAACCCCCCACACCTTGCTGGCAGTGATCTTCACAATCCACACTCTGCGGCAGGTAAGATCTCCACACAGCAGACTAATCCAGTCTCCAGACAAAGATTAATCCAGTCTCCAGCCTGGCCTGTCAGAAACCCAGCCTACAAGGACCCCACCACTCAGAGACCCGCCCCTTCAGAGGAGAGTATTTCAAGCGCAGGAATGCTTGAGCCTAAGACACAGGTACACATGGCAGAGCAGAAACCAGCTTTCCCTGTTGCGTGCGGCTCTATTTACCTCCAAATTACCGTAAATATTCAACCCACCCTCTGAGAGAGTCCCACAAAGTAATGAGAATATAGCACCCACATGGCAGAGCCCGGCAAGCTGTCCGATGTGTGTTCGATATGCCAAATCCAGCAACAGAAATGTTTATTTTCCTGACCCCAAAAAGAGCCCTTAATATGGCAGCAGTAAGAAAAAGCAAACAAGCAGTGCCTGACAAAATTTCATGGCCATCCTAGGCTGCCAAAACGAAGAAGGACTAAAATGAATGTCTGTACTTTCAATGCGGCGTACACTGGCATCGGAAGCATATATTGAGGATCTGATGCTGCAAGCAAAAAAGATCAAGTTCGACATCATTGGTCTGACTGAGATGAGGAGGCATCAGTTGCATCATGCTGTATTTGACACGGAGAAGAATTGTTCCTTGGAACATGCAATGAAAGAGGCATCGGTGGCGTTGGTGTCCTTGTCAACATGAACATGGCCGTAAACATTGATTCATTTGAATGCCTTACAAACCGAATAGGAAAATTACACTTGAAGAGATGTGGCCCACTGCCAGCAATTTCTATCTTCATTGTCTATGCAACAATATCCACATACAAAGAAGATGAAATTGAGAAATTCTACATGGAATTAGAGGAGTTCTATAAAAAGATCACACCTTCTACAAGATCATAGTCGGTGATTTTAATGCCAAGATAGGACCAAGAAGATCGCTGAAGAACTCCACATCGGGACCCATGGCCTGGAATGGAACGAACAGGGTGAGAGACTATCTGAGTTCATCATGTCCACCAAGACCATTCATGGGAACTCACAGTTCCAGAAAGCTGAAGCGAAAGGTTGGACATGGGAATCTCCTGGCGGACAGTTCCACAATGAAATTGACCACATCATCTTGAATTGATGGTTTTGTCTGACCAATGTTGCTGTCGTCCCCCATATTCCAAACAGGAACGGACCACCGTCTCCTTCGTGCAAAAATTCAACTTCCTGCAACGGGGAGAAAAGGCTGCAAAAGTTTAAGAAAAGAACTCCCAGAACGACCACCAACTGGGAACTCTTTGGCACCATTGCAGCAACATGGGAAGATACCATCATTGATGACATCGATGAAGAATATGACCGACTGGTTCAGCACCTCCATGATTGTGCGAAGAATGCTGAGAGAGAGAAAGACACAAAAAAATGCCTGTCTTCAGAAACTCTTGAGCTCATTTTGCCAAAGTGGCAAGGCGCGAGCCTCAGGAGACCAAATGCTAACGTCCAAGCTTGCTAAACAGTGCAGAGAAGCGATAAAAGCAGACCTCAAAGACAGAAGAGCAGAAATACTGGAAGATGCAGCAGAAGCCGGGAAAAGCATTCGCACTGCCCGCCTGTCCTTCGCCAACTATAAGACCAAGATGACTGCCCTCCGACGCCCTGATGGATCTATCACATCTTCCAGAAAGGCAATGGAGAAGATTATCCACGACTTCTACTCAAATCTCTTTGATAGCCACATCCACCTGCCCACATACCAAATTCCACAGGATGGATATGTCATTACAACATTCTCCCTTCTGAAATCCGACATGCCATCTTGTCAGTAAAGAAGGGAACAGCATCAGGCCCAGACAAAGTCAGACCCGAACACCTGAAGAATCTGCCGTCGGTACTCATCAATATACTAGCTCAGCTCTTCACATGCTACCTGTCCGAATGCAAGGTGCCCTCCCAATGGAAAACCAGCAGGACAGTTCTACTATTCAAGAAGGGAGACATTCACGACATCGGCAACTATCGCCCCATCTGCCTGTTGTCTGTCATCTACAAGCTGTTTACATGAGTCATCCTGAACAGGATTAGCAGAACACTATATGAGGGACAACCATGCGAGCAAGCAGGCTTCCGGAAAGGATTCAGCACAATCGACCATATCCACATGGTAACCAAGCTCATTGAGGTTTGTAGGGAGTACAAGATGCCGCTCTGTCTCACGTTCATTGATTTACAGAAAGCCTTTGATTCTGTGGAGACTGAAGCAATCATCGAAGCCCTAGCCAAACAGGGTGTTCAAACCCAATACATCAAGATCCTTCGTGAGCTGTATTATGGATTAACCACCAGGATCTCACCATTCTACAAAGAAGTGATCATTAATGTGAAAAGAGGGGTTCGACAGAGTGATACCATTTCAGCAAAACTCTTCAGCGCCACCCTCGAGAACATCATGCAACAATTAGAATGGGAAGGAATGGGAGTGAAGATAGATGGTCGGCAACTTCACCACCTCTGCTTCGCTGATGACATGTCTCTGTACCAAAGACTAATACTAATGCCAGTTAAATATTTCTCCAAGCCTTCACAAGTCTCCTCTACTTCATTGTAGTTTTATATTTTAGTTGCCTTTGAGTATATCAGGGAGCCATGCTTGTTTGCTTGGAAGCAAACAGCATTTCTCTCTGGTCTAATTACTTAGGGATCCAGCGTGGCCAGGCTAATATGCTGGTAAGATCTAGCTAGTTCCACGATGACTGTGGTAGCATGGGAGAATATTTATACCAGCTAGTACAGCATACATGGTCGGATAAACTGCCACATTTAGACTACCCCCTTATCTATGGAGTGATTTGCAGGAGGCACTCCAGAGCAGATGCAGCGGCCCTTAGGAGTCCTGCAACAATTTACAACATATTTGTATTTTCTGTGCTCTTTGGTTATCTACAACTAATGCATCTATACAATAGAAATGTTACATATAATTTACATACAACTGTAAATTCCCAGAAATTTATTATTCTTCTACTCCACCGCTTCTCCCTGCATTAATATATGCCTCAGAGACCTGGGCCCTGAAAGCAGGATGAGAATGCAATTTGGTTCTCCCAAAGAGGAATCGAAAGAGCTATGCTTGGAATATCACACCTCACTCAAGTGAGAGAAGGAATCGGAGTTCAGACATCCATCACTGTCCTAGAGTCAGGGACACTGTCTCATTTGCCAAGGCTTCGAAAATCAGATGGGCTGGACATGTAATGCGATTTGGAGATGACCGCTGAACTAGAACCGTACTGACTGGATCCCATGGTATGTCAAAAGGTCACGTGGCCTCCCACCTACATGATGGTCAGGCTTCTTTATCAAGACACTGAATGAACGGTTCGAGGCTCTTCGGATTCCTGAAGCAACCAGATGCCATTGGGCTACACTGGCACGTGATATGGTCAAATGGAAATGTTACTCATGCCCGCTCGAGGAAATCGATGAATAACGGGATGTCAAGTGATCAAGTGATCAAGTGATAACTGTGCAACTGCATATCTTCCCACTCTACATTCAACTAAATTAGCTGTTGAGAGAGCATGGAAAGCAACATATTGCTGCAAAAGAAACTTTATCTCCCCCTAGAGCCAGCTGTTAAACATTTATCAATATCTATTAGAAATGTGGGAGTAATGAGAACAAAAGTTTAGGGTAGGGGGAAATATTTGCAATGAATTCCCCAAAATGAATTTTGAAACCATCTTCTTCATAAACAGAAGGATGTATTCCCCAGTCAAATAGTTTGCATGGAGCCCTGTCTTAAGCATCAATTTTGTATCTGGAAGCTAAAGGGCTGTTCTCAAACCTTGGACTACTGTCAGCCTGTCTGGATAATAAGAAAAACCTACAATTTTAGCTATCAGGAAATCTAACTTGTTATTAAAGCTAAACATAGGCAAGAAATTTCTCAACCGCCCAAGTCATGGGTATCCATCATGAAAGAAAAGGACTACCCAATAATAAACAAAAGCTGATGAAGTAGAACCAAAGCATTAAGAGAAAACAACTACTTCTGGACCAGATCTTAGCAGAAATGGTCATGCATACTCTGAAAATCAACCACTGGCCTTCAATCTGTTTAAAATGTGCTATTAGTAATTTTTTTTTGTATCTGGAAGCTAAAGGGCTTTTTGAGAGACTCTCAGACATGGGGCAGAGCTGCTACTTGCTCTCCCTGTGTCCAGCCGCTCATGAGATGACCGGGAGGCAGGCGGGTTCTAGCCCTGGCCCGCCACCCCAGCAGAGCCTCACAACAAGTCAGACAACCCCCCTACTCCATGGGTGCCGCCATTTTCCACATCCGGACTTCCCTCTCATCACAACTCAACCCAGCAGACCAGACTATCACAGCCCAGCTAGCTAGGCCGCTAGGGGCCATGCAGTTCATCAATAAATGCTTTATTTAGAGGTGACTACAAGAGTATGCCACCTGCACAGCAATCCTGGCAAGCTTGGCAAGCTGCCCGTGTCGTATTTGATATGCCAAATACCAGTAACATTTATATTAGGTCATTCCCGTGACCTAATATAATGGTTTGAGGCTCTTTATGTTCCTGGAGCAAGCGGATGCCTTTGGGTTCTACTAGCATAAGACAGGACATATGGAGATAGTTACTGGTGCCCGTTCTAGCAAATAGATGATGAACGGGAAGATAGTGATTAGTAATTTGCACAAAAAATGATTCGTTCCTCATCACTAACATTGGGTTTATAACTTTACATGAAGTAGTTATAGAAAATATAGATACTCTTAGCCATTCCTAGTATGAATTCATGTTTAAAAACCTCTATCCAAAGTCTAGCCAGAAAATAGCTCTTTGTAGACTAATGCTTTTTGTTGCACATGTATGTATCTGTAGCAATTTGATATTGAGTCCTACACATAGGAGGAAACAAGTAGCAGAAAGTGGTTAATACAGATTTACTTAACTAAATTTGGTGGGAAATCAGGGAATGATTGTGCAAGAAGTGGATTAAATCAGTAAATTCCAGTCCCATCTTTGCCAAGTGGCCAATTTGAATCCATCTGTTGTCATTCGTAAATGTCCCAGGGAAGAAAAAATGAAGCAATATGGCTCTTGAGTCCAACAGTTCATTTTCTTCACTGGAGGAGGTTGTAGAAACTGGAACATGGTGATTATAAAGCATTCTTGTTAGTTGGCAGAAACTCTAACAAAACTTTCTTCTATATTTTCATGATGCTATATATCTGGATGAAATATTTTTTAAAAATTGAAAGCCTGGGGCCGGAGCGATAGTCCAGTGGGTAAGGCGTTTGCCTTGCACGCGCCAGTCCATGCCGGCCCGGGTTCGATCCCCAGCATCCCATATGGTCCCCGAGCACCAGCAGGAGTAATTCCTGAGTGCAAAGCCAAGAGAAACCCCTGAACATCGCCGGGTGTAACCCCAAAAAGAAAAAAAAAATGGAAGCCTGGCAGAATCTATTTCTGGAACATCACATCAACACAATATCCAATTATTTAGCCAGACCTCGCACTATCTGTCCAGTAGCCTGGGTGGCTTAAGTCAGCAAAAGTGGTGACAATTGTGACAGTCCTGAATTGTATGATACTGTGTCACTTTCTGAATGACACCAATCCCTCTGACACAGAGAAGGAAATAAATACTAACACAGGTTAAGCGTGTGAGTGCTTCAGTTATACTTCTAGGTAGATAGGGAGCATAATCAAAAAATAAAAAATGTTGTTTGCTTACATATCACCTCCCTATGTTTTTCTGTGCAATCCTTTTACCTGCTTTATTTTGTTGTTGTTACATTGTTTCTCCAATTTCTGCATACACTAGGTCTGTGGGAGTGTGGAAGCTATATTTCTTACATCCCTATTTGTATCACCTAAAAAAATCCGGCATAGAAGAAATGTCGAATAAACATCTGTTGAACAAATGTGATGGCCTAAAAAAAAAAATGTGATGGCCTGAAAGAAGGACATTTTCTAATCAATTCGTAAATCAGAAGCTAAAATGACATAGTGGGGGGAAAATGCTTTTGTGGCAAATGAAATTTTAAAGACCAAGTGACTTAAGGAAGTGAAGGTTTAACTACAGTCTAACTTTGTGACTATAGGCAATTCTCTTAACATTATGTTCCAGAGTTTCTACACCTCAGAAGCAAGTATAATAGCGCCAGCCTTGAATTCTTCAACACTCTTAAGTATTCCATGTGGAACAATAACTGCAAAGGTTTAAGGTTAAAGATGCAATGAAGGAGCTTATCCTGGAATTTTGCACTCAAAAAATTTCATAAAATTGTCTCTACTGTTCATCTGCTTACTAAACTGGAGAAATTCTATTTTTTGGTTTCTGGTCTTATTCTTACTTAGCAAGCATGGTTTAGTCAGTTTTCTATACTCCTAATGCTAACAAAGTAGTATTCTATAAATTTTAATTAACCATTTCTAAACAAAAGTGCCATTTCCTTATTCAAATCGACCTGCAAAGTCACAAGCATTTTAGAGGAGAAAACAGACATATGCAGCAAACTCAGCCGTGACCTGTCCTTATACCGTGTTAATAGCAAACCGAGATTTCCATATCCTCTTCCCATTTTTCTCCATAACGCTAAATTCCAGCCTACAGGCTCTCATCCTTAAAAGAGATCCTGTACCTTTAATAACGGAGACCTGGTGAGACTTTTCCTTCCCAGCTTCTTCCCTAGCTTCCAAGTGACGAAACCAGCTGTAATTTGAGAGCTGAAATTCCTCGGGATATCAATTAGCCCAAGGGGGAAAAGTTCCGCATTCCCATTCAGTCCTGCTGGAGTTGAGACAGTTATCAGAGAGACGAAGCCTTGCTCCAGACACAGGTTGCACCTTCCAGGAGCACTAGGGCAACCGCAAAGTGTGAGCCGGGCAGTAAAACGGGCCAGTTAGCAGGCGGACCCCTGGGGGAGGGGCTTCCCCTGGCCCCGCCGCACCGGGATTCTGCAGGAAAAGAGCTGGCCGCGCTCTGGCCACCAACACAGCGGACCAGTACGGGACAGAGCGAGCACCCTGCTCCCGGGCGCTGGTGCCACAGCCACATGAAGCCGGCTGCGGAGGAGGAGCCAGCGTGCCGCCAGCCGACCGCGACTAGGGCTGACGCCGTCTCGGGGAGGCCCTGACTTCAAGGGAATCCCCCCTTCCTCCAGCCTGGGCTGCAAGTTTTCTCCAGGGCTCCCAGCCTGCATCTCCAGGATGGTGCTCCTGAAGTTCCTCTGGGTGGTTCTCTTCTACCGCCTGTGCCAGGGCTACTTCGACGGCCCCCTGTACCCAGAGATGTCCAATGGCACTCTGCACCACTACTTCGTGCCCGACGGCGACTACGAGGAGAACGACGACCCCGAGAAGTGTCAGTTACTGTTCAGGGTGAGTGACCGGCGGCGCTGCTCCCCAGGGGAGGGCGGCCAGGCCAGCAGTCTGCTAAGCCTCACCCTGCGGGAGGAGTTCACGGTCCTGGGCCGCCAGGTGGAGGATGCTGGACGCGTCCTGGAGGGCATCAGTAAGAGCATCTCTTACGACCTGGACGGGGAAGAGAGCTACGGCAAGTACCTGCGGCGGGAGTCGCACCAGATCGGGGACGCTTACTCCAACTCAGACAAGTCCCTCACCGAGCTAGAAAGCAAGTTCAAGCAGGGCCAGGAGCAAGACAGCAGGCAGGAGAGCAGACTCAACGAAGACTTCCTGGGGATGCTGGTCCACACCAGGTCGCTGCTGAAGGAAACGCTGGACATCTCCGTGGGCCTGAGAGACAAGTATGAGCTGTTGGCCCCTGACCATTAGGAGCCATGGGACCCGGCTCGGAAGGCTGAAGAACGATTACCTGAAAGTTTAGGGGCAAGGCACAAGCCATCAAGCCAGCCTCCCTAATGGAGGGGAAGGGGGACAGCAGAAGGGACAATGGTGTCCTGATACTTAACATGTTTTCATATTCAGATTTGCATGGGGAGATACTCTGAAGCCACCTTTAGAAAGTAGTAAAAGATGCGTCATTGGGGGGAGTTGGTCCGGCACTTAAACAGCCTTTATAAGATTGCCATGGACTTGTCATCTGCAAAGAACAGGTTAAAGCCATGTGCCCTGCCTTTTCTAGAGGGCTTAGTATCTGTCTCTGAGACGTGTTTCACCTGCACCTAGGACACATGCAATGGGGACTGATAAAGGTGACAAGTGGAACGGCCCCAAAGCAAAGTGCATACCTCCGGTGCCCTGGGACTTCTCCCCCGGCCCCTGAAAGCTGTCAAAGCCCCCTTTGTCAGATGAGCTGTCAGGGGCTGCCCTGCATGCCTGCCAGAGGGGAAGCCGCCTCGTTCTTCTCCTTTTCTCTTATTTATTAACCAAGGTCTCCAAGGTTTTGTTTTAAGCATTTTGTTTCGGGTAGAGTATTGTGTAGAAACCGTGTGTAAAATGATCCTTTGCAGGGAGATGTCGGAGGGGTTTCTGTGGATATGTGTCAGTTAATGCACCAACATTTAAGCTTTGTGGCGAACACAGTGCCCAGTTTATATGCTCATGTGCAGTGTCTCAGTTGTATGTCTACGTCATCAGTCTGGAGTCCTCTGCAAAAAATGTAGTTTGTTGTACACAGCCCAACATGCCAATAACTTAGGTTGCAATGTATTCTTTCTAGTTGGGTTTTTGTTTCTGTCTGCATTTGGTAAATTGTACTTCAAGTAGAGGGAAAATTCTAATTCTATTAACTCCTTAATTAAGGTTTATTACTCAGCCAATAAATATGTTCTTGGATAATACTGGCTTATTTTCTAATTTATATAACTTGGAATTTTTCAAGTGCAGAGAGGATTCAATGTAAAAGTAAAGAGAAGAATAGGATTTAAGCTGGTTTGCTTAGCACACAAGATTTTGAAGAGTAGAGTGATGGCCACATAATTGGCAAGCCTTTCTTCTCCGGCCACATATACCACCCACAAAAGAAAAAATAAGCTAGACTGAGTCAGAACTGATCTCTGCAAGTCTGACTACAGACTCCATTTTTCTCCAGATTTCTCAGACTCACCAGAAAACTATGACAAAGCTCATACCTTGTATGCCCTCCTAATGCAGAGAGGACAGTTCCATTCCAAATGAGAGAAATTCAGAAAGTTGGGGCCAGAGCAATAGTCCAGAGGGTAGGGCATTTGCCTTGCACGCCGGCCAGTGCCGACCCAGGTTCGATCCCCAGAATCCCATATGGTCCCCAGAGCACTGTCAGGAGTAATTCCTGAGTGCAGAGACAGGAGAAACCCCTGAGCATTGCCGGTGTGACCCAAAAAAAAAAAAAAAACAAAGTTATAGAAACTTCACTATAGTAAATATAGCCACTATGATTTTACATGGTACTTTATTTGACTTTGTATAAATAAAATTGCACATTTTATAATGCATAAACTACAAAGTTAGTTAATAATTTTAAAAGCCAGGATAATGTTATTCAATGGAAGATTTCAGAAGGTGGAAGAGTCTTTAATTTCAGGTGTTTCCCAGACAGCAGCCACTCTCATCTCACTTTAAATAGTACTGCCTTCACACATAAATGCATATACATATCTCTTGGGGGGCAGGGGGAGAACAGTATTCCTAATGTCTCCTAACAAAATAGGCATTATTTAATCTCACATGTATGAGGATACCAGTATTCTCTTCTTATAAATTGTCCCATATACTTCTACTTCAATAGGGGAAACTGAGGTCCAAAAATGTTGTGACTTACTCTTGTCACAAAAATGTTGTGACTTACTCTTTTAACAGCCATGAGTCGTCAAGACTGTGGAATTTCATGAAGCTGTTTAAGGAGGCTGATGAAAGAAAGGGAGTGGTCAGAGGCATAAAGGTTTGCATAAGTGTCCAAGTGTTAAAAAATTGTAAAGGACAGCTTTTGAAATGAAACTTAAAATCATTATTTATAATTTCTCTTCATGAAGACAAACGACAAGTGAATAGAGCTTCTCTTGCTCTAAAAAAGATGAGGAAATGAATAATGGCCAGGCCCTAATTCAAAGGAATGATAGTTGATGCTTAAATGTTTGTCCAACTCACAACTATTTTTTTTTATTTCTTGGGATCATACCCCAGCGATGCTCATGGGTTCTTCCTGGCTCTGGACTCAATTAATCCTAGCAGTGCTCAGGGGGTCTATACGGGTTGCTGGGGATTGAATCTGGGTTGGCTGCATGCAAGGCAAAATGCCCTGCCCACTGTGCCCCAAATTCACTACTATTTATCTCTCAAAACTCTTCTGTCACTCACTTCACAGTCCACAAGTCTGATGTAGACATGATAAATGCCACCTCTGTTTTCCCCACAGTCACAGGAGGACAATAGAAAAGAGGCATGTATGGCAAACTGGTATACTTGTATATGCTAATTTCAATCCATCAAAGACGGCTGCACCTTGTGTCTTAAAGGCCTTAAAAGACAAACACAGATGCTAGATGCTGTCCTTAATCAGAGATGCGGTCCATAGGTGCGGGAAAGGGAGTGGGGATGCATCTGCCACACATTTGAATCCTTGAACTAGATTATGCACAAGGTTTTTCCAGTGCTAACATTCTCTGTTCCTGCAAATCCAGAACCAAATTAACTTGATATGGGAATCATCCATGAGGTCTAACTGATAAAACCAGTCATGCCACAGAGTTTTATGCCAAGGGCCCTAGAGACCAAAGGAGAATTTCCAAGTGGAAATAGGAGATGTCCTAGATTTCAACAAGGCTTTCTCAGCCCCTAGAGTATAGGGCTGGCTCATGCAGCTCTTCCCTCCTCTTTTTCTCTTGCTATTCTTTCTAGGACTTGATTCCTCACAGAGAAGAATTCTTTCAAGGGAGTGGTTCTCTAATGATACTTGTCTTTCAGAAGCAGTACACCAGGGCTGATTGGATAGTACATCTGATAAATCACTTGCTTGCATATGGCTAACCAGGTTCACAGCACTACATATGGTTCTGTGGCTCCATCCATGGCATCATAGCACCCGGAACACCACCAGGAATGATCCGCAAATACAAAGCTAGGAATAAGTCCTGATCACCACTGAATGTTCCCCAAAGACAAATACAAAAGCAGAACACCAGATCCATGATTTTCAATTCCTGCCACACTTATCATTTCTGATTTTTTTTTTGCTTTTTTGGGTCACACCCGGCAATGCTCAGGGGTTTCTCCTGGCTCTGCACTCAGGAATTACTCCTGGCGGTGCTCGGGGGACCATATGGGATGCCGGGATCGAACCCGGGTCGGCATGGGCCGCGTGCAAGGCAAACGCCCTACCCGCTGGACTATCTCTCCGCCCCTGATAAATATTTTTAAAATAAACATTTTCCTCATGTGATTTCATTGAATGAAAAAACTCAAGATCAATTTCTCTAAGAATATTTGGGAGGGTGCATAAGAGATAGCTAATAAATAGAATACATACTTTGCATGCAGGAGGCCTTGATTGAACCCATTTTGTCTCCTGAGCACCATTAGGACTTGCTCTTGGTCCCAGAACCAATGGTAGCCCCCAAGTATACTAGATCTGACCCCTCCACCCAATCATATATAAAAGCAATAGTACAGCAGATAGGGCAATTGCCCTGCATTCAGCCTACGCAGGTTCAATCCCTGGCCTCCCATACAGTCCCCTGAGCACTGTCAGGAGTAATCCTTAAGTGCAGAGCCAGGAGGAATGCCTGAGAATTGCCAGGTGTGATCAAAAAGAAAGGGAAAAAAATCAATTCTTTTTTCTGCTTGATTTTATGTGACCAACATGCAAATTCTTACACTTACACATACATGTCACTAAGACTCTTTGCCTAAATACGTTTCCCAAGAACTTTCACATGTTTTATCACATTTTATCATAACATATCTTTATAGATACTATACTAGCCAGGGAATGCATGGTATTTACTTTCTGGAGATGGTAATCTAATGCTGATATCTAGAAAAGCTGTTTGTGGACTTTGAATATCTGACTTTAAAAATTCATTTATTCAATGTCTAAAGTTCTGAGCTAACATGAACTGAGCATTAAAAAGACAAAAAATAATGTAGGGGGGGGGGGGGGGGGGGGGGCCGCCATTTAGCAGTATGGGAGGACACTTTGACCGAACCCCAGGAACATTGTAATTGTATATCCACGGTGTATAATAAAATGTTAAAAAAAGAAAAAATTCATTTATTCATTAAAAAGTATTCATTTAATATCCACTAATATGTATTAGCACCATTCCAGGATACAACAATCAGACAGAATATTATGTTTGTGATCCTATATGTAAATTTTCAAATTAAATTGATTCACCTATGTTCCTCTAATAGAAGGTTAAACCCAAGCATACTAAACACATGGGATATACAGCAAGAGAGAAAGGTAAGGTTCTCATGTGATTCTCATGTGTAAGGTTCTCATGTGAGAACCTTACACAAGGTAAGGTTCTTGGCATTGTGGGCAAACCTGGTACAAATCCCAACTACCATAAATAGTTCCTAGAGCATGTCAGGGATCATTCCTGAGCTCATATCTAGGACTATCCCCTAAGCAACTCAGGGTGGGCCCAAAACCTAAATATATGTCTATCTATCTACCTATCTATCTATCTATCTATCTATCTATCTATCTATCTATCTATCTATCTATCTATCTATCTATCTATCTGTCTGTCTGTCTGTCTGTCTGTCTGTCTGGCTGTCTGTCTGTCTGTCTGTCTGTCTGTCTGTCTGTCTGTCTGTCTGTCTGTCTTGTCTGTCTGTCTCTGTCCATCCGTCCGTCCACCCCTCCCTCCTCTTCCTCCCTTCCTCCTCCCTCCCTTCCTCCATCCATCCATCCATCCATCTCTCTCTCTCTATCTATCTATCTATCTATCTATCTATCTATCTATCTATCTATCTGCCTATATGTTTTATGTGGTGAGGCAGTGATAAACACTATTATGACAAATTTCATTTCCCAATGAAAGACCTCTTGATTACGCAGGTTTAAGATTTGATCTGAGTCTTCTTGATTCTTAAATCTTGAGTAGAAGATAGTACAGTGGGTAAGGTGATTGAATGCAACATACCTGGGTTCTGTCTCCAGCATCCCATATGGTCCTCTGAGCATTGCCAGAAATGATCCCTGAAAGCAGAGCCAAGAGAAAGCCCTGAGCATGTGACCCCCAAATAAATTAATTTTTGAATTAAAAAAATAAGTCTTCATTTAAGGAAGTTACAAGTGTAAATATTGGAAAAAGAAGTTGTGGGAATTTTCTTCATAAAAAGAACATAAAATATTAGGTTGTCAAAGTGCAAATAATTTTATACACTTTAGAATAGAAAGAGGAGAGGAGCAAGACAGTGTTTGATAGAATAAATCAGAGAAAGATTTATTGAAAATTAAAGTTAAAGGAGCAGGAGTGATAGTACAGCAGCAGGTGCTTGCCTTGCTCACAGCTGACATAGGTTCTATCCCCCGCATCCCATATGGTCCCCTGAACAATTCCTGAGTAAATCCCGTGCAGATCTAGGAATAACTACTCCTGAGCATTGCAGGGTGTGACCCAAAAAAGCAGAAAAAATTGAAACTAGAGAAGAGAACTAGGGCAAGGCAATGTACGAACTAGATTGTCTTCCTACATAATGCATTTAATTCTAGCTTTAATGTAACACAACTTTAAAACACATACTCATTATAAATATTGTATGACTGCACATATACAGAATTATTACTGAATAATACCTAGATATAATATTCAATTTATCTTATTTCCATTCATGTAATGTAATTTCAACATACTGAAAGTCTAAGAAAAGTGATATGTTCATTCTGAAAGGAGATTAACTACATGGCATCAAAAATGAATGCAAGAAAGTCATGGGTGGTGAGAGTAAGCCTTAAGCACAATTGGATGTGTTCCCCCAAAACAAGATAATAATAATAATAATAATAATAATAATAATAATAACAATAACAACAATAATAACATCATCAATAAAATTTAGAATGACCTTGTTTGGGTTCTTAGTTTTCCCTTCCATCAAAGTGACTAAAATTTATGAATGGAATTTGGCTGCTCTCTCTATTACATGAGGCAATCTGTGTATCCCAGCTGACCCTCTGACTCAAAGCCTTTACTTATGTTCCACTAGTACAAGTGCTCTCTATGTTCCTTGATAGGCTGGAATGAACATATCTGTGAAGCAGTGATTTATACACAGGCACAGAAATGGAATATTTCGCAAAAATAGTACAACTGCACTACAGTTTAGATATCTTCCCTTCTAATAACCTTAGCATTATCATTGACTATTTTGTATTTTCCTTAGTGGAGATTTAAGTAGATACACTATTTATAAATGTGAATTTTTCTCTCTTGAGATTTTCCAGTGATTTTAGAACTTTGCCTAACTTGTATTCAGTAATGACACAGGGCATCCAATTTTTACTATAACAAGCATGTACTAGGATGATTTGTATGTTTCTCTAGCTCCCTTTTCACTTTTCCAAGCAAAAGCAGAGGATATTTTGTTCATCAATAGCTTACTGTTTACAGAAAGGAACCTGACAACTATGATTAATGAGGCCAACCCTCTGTGCTCCAGGGTTGGCAGTAATGGCCTGTATTTTCCAGTTGTGAAAAGTTTCCTCCTGCAGGCAGTTAAAGAAATGTGTTTCCTGACCATCTTCTCTTGCTTTGATCTTTGACCAGCTCTCATTCCAAGATGAAGCAAAACTGGGTGATCCACTCAACTTACAAAATGTATGCTTCTCTGGCAGCCCCACTGAATCAACCGCTAACATTTTCCACATGATTCTACTATGGATTGAATTATAAAAGAGCAGTAAACCTAGTGGGTTCACTTTGCTCTAAGTTAAACATTTTTTCTCGTCAAGTGTCAGTTGTCTTCTGCCCTAGTTTTTTTTCTTCCATGCCTTGGTCAAGTTCATTCTGTCTCTCTGTCTCTGTCTCTGTCTCTCTCTCTCTCTCTTCCTCCCTCTCCCGCTCTCTCTGTCTCTCTATCTCTCTCTTTAACTTTCCTGCTCTATTATCTCCTATCACCATTAGGAGCATGGGAAGTCAAAGAAGAAACTCAATTCCTGTATTGAAGATTCATTTATGAGTTAAATAGTTTTTAAATAAAAAAGTTTCTAAACAAAACGTTAACCCCTTATACTCTGTTTCCTTCATTGAATTATGAATATTATGAAGATGTTATGAAGCTTAATTTGTGGGTTCTTGTTAGGGCAGGACAAGTCAATGTATAGAGAGATTAACTATTATTTTGAGCATAAATTAGCTCACTTCCCATATGAACTGACCTGGTTAGCTCATCAAAAACCTTTTTAGAAGGCATACCATGTATAGTCTTAGGTTAAAAAAGAAAAACAATGTGCTTCAACAAAACCTTACATGTTATCTATATTTCCTAAAACTACTATTCACCTTCCACTTTCTGTAGGCAATTTAACTGTCAAATATAAGTTTGTTTCCTCATAGAAGAAAAGTTCCTATGCATTTTTCTATTCCTCAAATGCTACTCTCTATTTCAGTCAAAATAATGAACACAACAGCAGGAAATAAAGACAAACAAAATGTGCTTTTATGTCATCTCCCAATGTTATCTTTACCTTTGATTTGTATTTATTATGAGGTAATTCACATGAAGGAAACTGAAATTTCAGCACATATGCAGGTGGAGAGAGAAAATCCCAAAATTTGGCATGTGAGAGACAATAAGAATATTCATTCTTAATAATAACTAAGCGCTAGCTATATATTTGGTACTGAGTATTGTAAAAGGTTTAACTTATAGTCTCATAAGACTAAAGACCAGAGCTTATTTTTTCATCTCAATAAAGTATTTATGCAAAAGCCTGAGCTTTATTATGTACCCCAGACTCCATGTAATTTGCTATTCCTAAAAGCTTAGTAATCGCCTGCCACCTCCAGGTCACAAATTTGTCAAGGCTATAGATGGAATTGATTCAAACCCTATTTTCAGATCAAAGTTGGATTCACTAAGGTAGGCTTCAAAATATTTGTTTGTGGCTTCACAGACTTCCAGAAGCTATTGGGCTGCTTGATAATCATTCAGATTGCCTTGCTTCTTTCCATCAAACTCTACTTGAGCTGCCAGGAAACAAACATGGTCTCAGTCGAACAAGGACTCAGCATAAGGTATAAGATCCAAGCAGCACTCAGAATCAGGCACAGTGGGCCTGCCTACTTCTCCAGGATAGGGCATGGTGACCCCCACAATGCTCAGGAAAGGACATGATGACCCCTGCCTAAAGCACTCTGGGCAGGGCGTGGTGACCCCTGAAGCACTTCAATCCACACCCCCTTCTATGCAAAAGCATTTAGTCCCAAGAACACCAACATGTGAATTACACTTAATAATAAGTATAAAAACAAATAAGCAGCATTTTTTTCTAATTTGAAATGTTTTGGTCCCTTGGAAAACTTCAACAATAGAGCAATTTTTAACTGTTTGGCTCAAACAAAAACTCTTTCAGGCTTAGTTGGCAAGACCATGCTAACGATAAATACTTATCCAATAATCACATTTTCCACAGACCCTCCAATTTCCAAGTATTTTGCCATAAAAGAATCACAGTGAAAAGTGTAGTTGACAATTCACAACAATGACATATTAACAGGATGTCAGGGTTTATAGAACTTTCCCATTTCCTCTGTAAAAAATCTTACCATTACCAAAGCATGCAGCTACCACTTTGCTTTTCAATCACTATTGGAAAACTATTTTTCAAAGGAGTTATTTATTTAATTCAGAAAATATTTATAAAGTGCATACTATCTGTAATCACTATAGTAGATTCTGAAAATAATTTTAGTAATAGTAATATAATAAAAACAGTAGATAATATATTTACACAAGTATAAAATGTATGTAAGTAAGTGCTATGGGCACATATGTTTACACATCTTCCCATCACACTACTCTAGTCATACCACATATATTTATCACAGGTAATCCTTACAGAAACTCTTCTTTATTTTTTTTTTTACTATTTGTATCATACCTGCTCAGGGATTACTCCTGGCTCTGCACTCAGGAATTACTCCTGGTGGTGCTCGGGGAACCATATGGGATACCAGGGATCGAACCCGGGTTGGCCGCATGCAAGGCAAATGCCCTAAACACTGGGCTATCGCTCTGGACCCCCCTTACAGCAACTCTTAATTCGAATTGCTTTAAAACTGCCCTATTTTCTTTCTACTATATCTTCTTATTCTTTTCCCAGCCCTCCTTAGGCCTCCTCCCTTATTTCTAAATTTGCCATAATCCTGTTTTGCTACCATATTCTGATCTAAATTATCCTGCCCTCTAATAGAATATTAATTCTTAAAAGACCAGGAAGACTTAAATCATGAGGTCAAGAGTATGTAGACAATGTCCTTCCTCACTGATGAAGGAACTATATGAAATAAATCTAGGATATAGCTGGAAAAAAAAGAAAAAATGAGTACATATGCTTTTGACCCTATGCTCCATTTCCCAGATTGATTGAGTCAGCCAAACTATAACTGAAACCAGCTTCTGAGCACAATCTGCAAGGCTAAAAACAATAACAGTTTTTTTTAAAGTAGAAAGACTCTTCAAAAAATGGAATCACTTGATCACTTGACATCCCGGATTTGCTCGAGCGAGCACCAGTAACATTTCCATTTGTCCCTGTTATGTGCCAGTATAGCCCAATGGCATCTGCTTGCTCCAGGAATATGAAGAGTCTCAAACCGTTCAGGGTCTTGATGAAGAAATCTGACCATCTGTAGGTGAGCGGCCACGTGATCTTTGATGTCCCCTGGGATCCAGTTGTCATCCAGCAGTTGTCTCTAAGTCGAATTACATGTCCTGCCCATCTGATTATCGATGCCTTGGCAAACTAGACAGCATCCCTGACTCTCAATCATAGATGAAGGTCAGAAATCTGGATTTCTTCTCTCACTAAAGTGAGGTGTGATATTCCAAGCATAGCTCTTTCAATTCCTCTTTTGGAGACCCGAATAGCACACATAACTGCTGCATTCAGAGATGTTTATTCTGTTGAAAGTGAATGGAGCATTCCTCTCACTATGGAACTTTCTTTTTTAGGGCGTGCATTCAATTGTCTGAGAGGTCCGAAGCATAGAAAGTCTTTTTCAATATTTTGAACTGATCTTTCTCTCTATGTGGCATACCCTTTGGGAACACAGAGTCCCATATTTTCTTTTCCCACATCAAGAAAACAAAAACCGGAAGCTCTTTTGACTACTTCAATATCCCCAGTTCTTCTAACCCTTCCAACCCAAATATAGTCCAAACTATAGGTTTTCCAAATATAGATTCTTCCAACCCAAATATAGTCTAAACTTTATTTAATATCCCCTAGTTCTACTTTATTACCAGGAAGCATTGATTTAAAGTGGCTATAACACAGGCTTTTAGACAAGTCTCTGGGCTGAATTCCTGTTCTACGATTGCAACTTTCCTTCAGGGAAATTGCCCTATTATCCTGACAATAACTTCTGTTTCTTTTATTTCTTTTATTTCAATAAACAGTAATAATACCTACACTAAAGAATTGTGAAGATGATTAAATTAAATTATATAGTTTATATATAAATTGTTATACACAATTTCATATTCATTTATATATAATTTATAGTAATTATCATATATAGTTACTATAGTATAATTAATACTCCACTCTCGTCAGAATCCACCCAGCAGAAGAAATGATCACAGTCCGGCTAATTGAGACCCCACCCTGCAACAGACTTTTTCAAGTCCAGCCCAGGTATGCTGATCCAGAGACTCACAGACATGGGGCAGAGCTGCTACCGGCTATCCCTGTGTCCAGCCGATGACGAGGGATGGCAGGTTCTAGCCCTGACCCGCCACCCCAACAGAGCCTCGCAAAAAGCCAGACGAACCCCCCACTCCATGAGGGCAGCCATTTTCAGCATCTGGACTCCCTCTCGTCAAAACTCCACCCAGCATAAGAGCTGATGACAAGCCCAGTTCATCAATAAATGCTGGAGATCCAAGATGACTACAAGAGTCTGCCACCCGCACGGCGGTGCCTGGCAAGCTACCAGTGTCATATTTGGTGTGCCAAATACCATAGACCTCATTACCATGACCTGATTGAATGGTTTGAGGCTCTTTATGTTTCTGGAGCAAGCAGACCCATGGGCTCTACTAGCATGAGACAGGACAGATGTTACTGGTGCCCGCTCAAGCAAATCAGTGATGAATGGGAAAACAGTGATACAGTGATAGAGTGATATAATATTATCCTAGATCTTTGTAGAAATTCAACAAATAAACTAAGCAAATGATAAGTGAATATATCCCTGAGTAGGTGATTTGTGTTTATCTAAACTTAGCACTGCTAAAAGATTTTTCTCAATAGCAGAGAAAAACACAGCTATGGAGAGACTCAAATAAGAATGAAGGGGAAGGTCAAAATGAGGACCTTCAAAACCATCATTCCCAATGAACTTTCTGTACATAGGGGACTCTCGCAATTCATTCTATCATGTTTCACCAGCCATCTTAAGAATAGTGTGCTTCACTCTCAGATCAGAAAGGGAAAGGAGCAGTTGAGTTTTCAAGTCTTTCAAAGGAGTATGACTTTCTCCTAAAGGTCTGACCACATGCTAAATAGAAAGTCCAAATACTATGCAATTTTGGGATGGAGAGAAAAGAGGTACTTTATATCTTAAAAAAAACACCTCCTATATAAACAGCTAAACAGACTTTCCTAACTCACATTCTAAAAGTTTCATGTTTGGGCTGAGCTCAATCCTGGAAGGTCTCACTCTCAAGAGGAAGGTCTGATAAAATCATTAAAAGAAACTGAAAGCTCCAGAATGGAAACACACAAGGAAGATGGGAATTCAATTGCCTTTCTTCCTCCCAGGTCATCCATCTTTCAATAACAGGAAGATGAAGGTAAAGCAAGACCTCTGAAGAAATAAATTATAAACTTTACCATAGCACTAAGTAGGAGACACTTGGACAACCTACCTTGCAACAAAACATTGTCATTGGGACTGTCTTTGACAAATGATTGAAATATCAGGGTTTCTGTCTTCTTCTCTGTAAAATTAATATACTAGCCTCTTAAATAAAAAATTATGAAAATGATTAAAGGGGAGAATATAGCTTGTTAAGTGCCCTTTCTTCTTTATCCTACCTGTCTTCCAGTACTTTGTAAGGAAAGAATGACTCTAATCCACGATCCTTTACTTCCAGTAAAAATATTATTAAGGAAGAGGACCCACATTCACACGTGGAGGAATATGACATAAAATTAAAGCTCTAGAGAGCAGGGTTGCTGCTAAACACCCTGAAATAGAAAGGATAGCCACTGTGACAAATAATTATTAATAAAATGTCATTAATTTCAATACTGACAAACCCTGGTGGGTTATATAGGAGATATCCATAGTACACTATGGGACAGAAGGGAGGTGGAGGTTAGACTGAGAATATTGACTATTTGGCCAAATTCGTCCTCAAGATATTAAATATAGTATAAGAGTCTAGGTCTGAAAAAATGACATATTAGGAATATTCCCATAATAATGGTTTTTCTAATGGTTTAAAACTTATAGATGAGAATTACAGACATCCTGATGAAAATTCATATCTTTTATATAGTATTATGGCTATAATTCCCCAACATGTGTTTGTAAAGTGAAAACATTAACTCAAAGTAGAGACCTCTCTCTATATGCCACTGGCTAAAATATTGCATTGTATTTTACTGAATATTTAGGATATCATAAAAATAAATGGGTATTACTGGAGTCAGGGAGATGTGCAAAAAAGAAGAAAAAAGCTTATATGAACAAGTTAATTTTGTCTCCTTGGCTTTAATGCTTTAAATCAAAATAAATTTCAAAATTTTAAATGACTCTATGAATAAATAAGGGACATTACTCCTGTCATCAGGAGAAAAACCTAAGTAAAAATTTGCCATTTTTATAAAAAGTGCAGTTAAATAATATTTTTATAATTATTTGTATGAAAATTGTGTGATTCTTTAGGTTAAAATAATTTGATTTGAAACCATATTATATGCTTGTCTTAAGTGATCTAAGAAATTCATGGAAGACTGCATTCTGATGTAAGTGAAAATTTGCCTTTCTCTTTCCTTTATACCCTTTTAGAGAAATGTTCTTTTTGTATAGACACAGGAATATATTTAATGCTAAGTTTTCATAGTATGGTAGTCAATTGATTTTGAAAAATATTAACTCCTGAGCATCCATCATATTTACTTGACTTAAGCTTCAGTTGCCCTTAGATTGGCCTTAGTTCCTAACACCCTAAAAGGTGGGTCCCACCTGGATGTACCAGTAAAATACCTTGTCTTTGACATGAGATAGCCTTGGGGTCATAAGAGGTATATCCTATCATGTCCTCTCCTATCCATGCCTTATCCTGTCATGACCCATAAAGAGTAAATCAAAAGGACCCTCTTAGGGTTAGGAAAAGCTAACCTGACCTAAGAACTGTTTTCTGAGAAATATGGTGAGATGTCCCAAGAAAAGCCACTCTTTATGAGAGGCACTGTTGTGAGTCCAGAGAAATCATTTTAAACTTAATCAAGGTATAGTGGATCTCTTACCTTTATTCATACTTTTTTACAAACCAGTTTATACACAGTTTTGGATGAACTGTGTTTATACAAATGATTTTAAATATTAATAAGTAAATAAATTGGATATGGTTGTTTAAGTGAATCACCAGTAAAGGAAGAGTAAATAATATATTTCAGTAATTTGCTAGTTTGTATAAATTGGAGCCACCAGGAATGACTTAAACAAATGCATTATAACAGGTTGATTTGATGGACACTCAGTAGAATCACCACTCTGGAGGTGTAATCCTGAGGATCAATTAGAGTGAATCACAACACCCAATCCAGTTCCCTTTGCCCAGGGATATTCAGATGCCAAAGAGGTTCCAACACAAACAACACAATCAATCTTGTAAGCGTCCAGCCAAACCTACTGGTCACAGAACAGCAAACATCAAGGGGGAAATGTTGAGGACTGAAATCCAGAATTCTGGGACCACCAAAATCACTGTCTGATCTAAATAAAAATGTTACAAGTCAAAAAAATATATAAAAGTAAAACAAAATAATTTTGGAAATGTCTGGACTTCTGGTCTTTGTATTGTTTAGGACTTCCTTGAGGTTTTGACAACTAAAAGATACAAAGGGAGTTGACAGTCAAATGCTTTGACAAGATGCAGAGAAAACATGGTGATTTGGCATTTTCATTTTCACTTAGTGGTTTTAGCACAGAGTAAACACAAACGTTGCAAACCAAGCTGATCACAGGATATAATAAAGCAATCATAAATGAACAATTGTAGTTAGGAATCTTCAACCTAAATAACCATTACTTGTAAGTAAAAAGTTCTGTATAGTTGAAAATGAAGAACTCAGACTCTATCCTTCATATATCTCCTTGTGATTGCTTGCATTCGTCTACCATCTCAAAATTATGTTATATTTCTTGGAAATTTATGCAAACAAAGAAAACACTTTATTGTCACATTCTCTTTACCAGGACTTTAATAGCTGGATAAAGTTCCTTTATCAGTACACATAAAATCAATGAAAATACATCTATTCAGAAGTAAAATGTTGGCTTTTACTTGTTTGTTTTTTTTTCTTATTATCTGCCAAGAGGTGACACTTTATTCTGATTTTTTTTCCAGCAGAACAACTTATAGAATAGTGAACTTCATTTTTAAGCATTTCTCATATTAGATATACTTTAAGCACTATTCATTCTATCTACTTAAAGCCTTCCCAGGTCTTCTGCCCATGATGATAGAATGTATAGCAACTTTGATTAGAAAAGACTACCCAAACCACTATGTCAAGTAGTATGTTAGGTTTTATCAATACTTCAATAAAGTATTCTATGATTCATTAGCAATGCATTTCATATTTACAAGATGGAGAGGAAATGAAACATGAACCAAGTACTCGCTTTCCTCAATGTTCCCTGACTTTAATGGTATTTGCATTTTATGTTTGTAACCAAAGCTCTACATTAGTGTAGCAATAGTGAACAATCGATGCTATTACTGCTTTCTTAAAGCTTTAAGTCTATCTTTCAAAGATAGTGCCAATTTTTTGTAATTTTATCAGTGAGAAAGCAGAAACTTGCTTTATTCCTTTTAAAGCAAGATGTTCTTATGACTTCATAGATAAATAAACTGACATAGAAACAACACTGTGTCACTTTAATTGTCCTGGGAATATTTTTCAGTTGATTTATATATGGGATGATGACTCATGCTGATTTACTATAACCCAGGGTATGTGAGTTAAAATAAGGGTAATTGTGAAGAATCTCTATCATACAGTCTATTCCCTAGAGGAAAAATATGTGAGAGTAACCTTTATCAGAAGGCAACTTCATGCATAGAAGAGATTAACAGAAATTTCCCCAAAGACGGCATGCACATGTATGGCCAATTAGGTAATGGATATAGGTAAAATATGCTCTGTATCACTTATCATTAGGATAATGCAAATAAAAACAACAATGTGTTACTACCTCACACCAAAGTTTACGAAAGAAATTCCAGTGAACACCATTTAACATTTCCAACTCTACCCCTGTGGTAACCACCTAACAATGGACTTTTACCTAGCTAGAAACCCACATTAGGAAGTTGGGGAAAAAATCTTTAAAAACCACCATGACCAAAGGAAGCATGTGGATATGCTGCATCAGCCCACGTGTTGCTTATGTTCACATGGTCAAGCACATGTCACGCATCTCCCCTCTTCAGATGTGCACTTTAAAGTTTTCATATTTAATGCTAGGATGTATGTAGAGTCTCTACTGCCATTGGAGAAGTGTTGGGTGATGCCCTACTTAGCCTCCAGCTACACTTAGCTTGCAGCCCCTCCCAGCACTGCTAGGGAGGCTTTGAATCAGCTCTGGTGTTTGTAAATTCCAGAAGGCCACCTGAAGTGCTGCATTTCAAGAGAGTTGTTTACCTGTATTCATCTCTAGATATCCCAGCCCACAATGGGCCAGGCTGGGAAGTTTTGGTGGATTTCTATCTATAAAATAAGCAGACAGAAGAGAGAAAGGCCTTTTTGCCATTTTTGGCTTCCCTTGGTGTTGTGCTTCTCCATCCTCTCCTTTCTCTGTTGGGCTTCAACACATGGTGGCAGCCATCTTGGCCTACACGTGGCTGGGGCCTAGCTAGGAACCCAGAATCCAGAGTTTTCCCTGCTCTTGAATTGTATTAAGAACCTGTGATAGTAAAGCCCTTTTAAAACTGCACCCGAGTACTGAGTTTTTATCCATTCCCCGTGGGCTTCGGAGGTAGAAGGGAACTTACTTCCTGGTATTTTGGGGGACCCCAGTGGCTCCCTCACAGAGAACCCCACTAGAAAAGGGAACCTCAGTTTACCCTCACCAGCTGCAGAGAGCAGTTCTGATTTTAGCTGGCCCATCCTGCATTTTTTACTTCCTGCAAAGTTATGGGCTTTTTCTGATAAATAGGGAGTTAACAATTGTCCGTTATAAACTTCTGCCCCAGGGGTTAGCCTCACCACTGGAAGGCTAAGATAATGGGAAAAATCTAAGACAAATAGCCAGAAAAGGATCTGTTAGATCCTTGCATCCTCTGTAACAGTAGCCAAGAGCCTAATTCTCAGTTAAAAGAGGCTACAGGAAAACCCTTATCTTTGGCTCCTCTACATTCCCTGTGACACAAAGACCCAATTTTCTTTTTAAAACCCTCCACAAAAAGAGCCATTGTTAATGTAGCTCTATACTAAGTTCCTCCCCACTTGGGGAGTTTCTTCTCTTTTCTGCTTTCCAATAAACTTTTCTACTTTTCTTCTCTGAGTCTGAGCATCTTTATTATTCAGTATTTTCATTCTTGAAAACATTGAAGAACCTGGGATTCACGAAAGAACACAGAAACCTGCAGTCACTTCCTTCGCCACTTCCGTCTCAGCCATAACATCACCAAGTTCTCCTTTGAGCTAGCTGTCACTCTCCTTTTCTTTTCCTCCTTCACCTTCCTAAAAGGCTCCAAATAAAATCTGTTTTTACTTTCCTGCTTTCTACTCCTGAATTTCCTTTCTGCAAGATAGGACAAAAAACACAAACAAACAAATCTGGAAATCCTGGGTGAGGCCTAGGGCTGCTTTCCTTTCCTGCAAAGAGCAATCCCTTGCTCCAGCCTGAGTTCATTGCTGAACACAGATATTGGGTGGTGGGGATTAACTCCTGTGTGAAGAACAAACATACATCTGAAAGGGTTGGCCACCCAATAGGGTGACTGACTGGGAGCCTCAGAACGCCCCACCTATCGAGAAAAACTCTGAGAGACCGGTCGTATGCAAAAGCAAGGGTTTTATTCGAGTATACCCGGCTCATAGCATGACCACAAGCAGTCAGCGGCTAAGAGCCCCGATCCTTTTCAGGGGGATCTTTTAAGAGATAATTCCCGTTCTACAGAGAAGCCCGCATAACCATCCAATAGATTTAAGGCATTACATCAAGGTCTGCGTGCAGGCAGCCAATCACTTTGTAACAAGTTACCATCACCTACTAATCTCCTCTAATCGGGTCACACTCAATACTTCTTTCTATATTTGGTGCTGCTAGGTTCACATGTGAGATTGCAGGTCAGCAACGGCTATGGGTAAGTGCAGGGAATGCAATTCAGGCCAGATAGCACGTTCTGGGCGGGGGTCTCCCAACCTTTAACAGGAATTTATTCTGGGCCTTTTGTAGATAGCAGGATGAAAAGGTCACTTAGGCCCTAAATTGGTAACTTTCCATAAGTAGGACTGCCCTGGTTGGGGAGGGGGCTTAGCAACAAATATGGCTTCATGGTACCAGATAGGCTGGTGGTGCTCTGTGTGGTACAAGGTCTCATACACAGACTTGGCCAATCCTAGTTTTCCCGGACAGTCCCAGGGTAGTAGAGGAGGATCAAGAGAAAGTGACATTCTCTGTACTAGGCCTCACATAAGCCACCTGGGGAGCTCACCTGCTTCACTAGCATGAGCAGTTTTGCAAATCACAGTGCCTCAAATAAAAATTTAAAAATAGCCAGAGGGACTTTCATTACTTAAGTACAAGATACCTTTAATTTCTTCATGTAAAATGAAAGTAGCAAAAATGGTTTTCCACTTCTTCTTCCAATACAATACTTCCAAATAAATACTTCTTGGTATTTCAATACAATACAATAATTTGTAATTACAAATAATTTGGAATTATTTGTAATAGTATTTGTAATAAATTATTTGTAACGAATTATTGTAACTTGGAATTACAATAATTTGGAAGTATTCAATATAATACTTCCAAATACAATACTTCTTGGTAAAGTTTGCATCAGTGAACATTTGCATGTCAGTAACTATAGATGGTTTGGGCTGAAATGAAATGAACAGGTTTTCCTCAGACCCATAGTAATTGTGAAACTAGAATATTTCACCACCGTTAAAAACTGTCCTCACATGCTTACATTCTGAAGTTCACAGATAAGATTTCAGCAACTCCTTATTTGAACAGTTCTTAAACAAATTATGCATCCCATGTGTTTCTTGGAGTTCAAAAGAGGATTCGCAAGTGAAAGGCTGCAAAGAGAATGCCTGTGTTTGTAGGGGCGAGTCACTGGGCTATGGCTTTAACTGACTGCAATATTTAGTCCAGACCTCTGATTTAACTGAACTCATGCCACAGCAACATCCAGTCACAGAATTAGATGGAGGAACGTATGCAATAGGATTTTCAGATAAGAACATGGATTCGATTTCTCTTTTGAAGTCTGTTGTGAAGAGAATGTTTTCTCTCTGTTACTGGGTTTCTATAGTACCTCACTTATCCAGCATTAGATCAATTCTATTTGGCAGTTTGGCAAAAACTCGATTAAATAAAAATGAGAGATTACATTTGTGTTCCTAAAATTTACTCAACATGATATCATTTTTAAAAGAATAAGAATAAACTATTTTTTAATGGCCAGTATTTCTGTGGTTCAAATGTGGACCAATACTAACTTTGTAGAGCAGCGTTTTTATTTGTTCTGGGAATGAACCCCATCTTCCTGGGATGAATTTGTCACTGAAAACCACTAGTTCTTACTAAACACAAAGATCTGGATTTCATCAATGAGGCTGACAGAATTCTCTAAACACTCCTCACATCTTTACTGGGTACACATAAGCCAGGCACACAACACCACCTCCTTTCAGTCTTGACCAAATCCGTCCTCCCCAGTATTTTGCAAAACAGTCAGTCAAGCATGTGTTTTCTTCAAAGCGGTGTTTGAATTTTCTCGATGTAATACCTACACTATGAGAAAGTCAAAACACACAGGTTTCTTCACTATCATTATGATCATGGAAGGAGTTTTGGAGGCAACAAAAAATGCCAGTCCAAGAAAATGATCCTGAAAGAACTTGGTCCAAAGAAATGGCTCAAAACAAAAGAAATAAAATAATTCTGCCACTTAGGCAAATGTAAGAAATAAATTTAACTAGATCCACTTGTATAACCTATAAAAGATTAATAACAGCATCCAGAAAGCTTTGGAAATTATTTAATACAATAACAAGTGGTCAAAAGACATGAGCAAGTACTTTAAGAGAAAGAAACACATAAGAGATAAAACAAAAAAGAAAACACATAAAGATATATTGTGATTCTTTTTTAAAAATCTAGAAAGTTCAACTAATAGAAAACATTTTAGATACTTCTTATTGGCTAATTTAAAACAATTTTTAAAAATTGAATGGTGATGTCTGCTAGCAGAGTCTGGCAAGCTACCCATGGTGTATTCAATATGCCAAAAACAGTAACTATAATGGACGTCATTCCCAATGAATGGAGAGGTTACTGGTGCCCGCTCAAGCAAATCGATGAACAATGGGAAGACAAGTAACAAGTAATGTCTGCTACTATTAGAAATAATTTTGATAAATAGAACTGACAGGTAATAATAAATTTACAATTAAAATCATTTTCAGGTTAATTCTAAAAAAAATACACTGACCTCCCTGCAAAATATAAAAAAACTGCATTAGTCAAACGTGTCTGCCTTTGAACCTTTCCTCAGAAGGCTTAGATTCTAGGACTTGATTATATCCCATGATGCACTGGTTTATCTGGAAAAATGGCTACTTTAGTCAAATGGAAAATTCACCTCTCATATCATGACATAACTGAAAATAGAAAATTTGGAGCCTTAATCCTGAGAGGCCAAGGAGAGGCAGAGAAGGAGAAGCTTATGTTATCTCTGCTAAAAAGCATCATCCAACAGAAAAGAGTTATACCAAAAATTCAGCCATGCCACTTGGGTATTTCATCCTAGATTATAATCACATTTGAAGAAGAGTTGGAACACTTTTAACCACACAGATAAAATGCTACCAAAGGTATTCTCCTCTAATCTGACTTCTGAGTATGCTTAATAACTTTGAATTTATCCCATCATAATGCAGGCAGAGGGACTTTTCAAGTTTTATTTTAGTTCTTACATTGAGTATTAATCTAATTTGTTTAGTTATTGGAATGGACAATCACACACACTTAGTGAAACCATGAAAGTGCCTCATGATCAAAACAAAAAAATTCAATCCTGTATTCAAGACCCAAAACAAAAGAAAAGATGATTTATAATGAACTTAGGTGGTTTACATTCCTTATCTAAATCCTAGTAAAATGTGTGACATATCTTATCAACATATATTTGTCTTTATAAATATTTGGGGCTATTATTTTGTGTCATATGCATATGTAAATACATGTTTATGGTGAAAAGTAATTGGAAGAATACACTAGGGAGTACTGTACAGGTCAGTTTTGGAAAGATACTTACCTTCCTATTCAAATTCCATTATATAAAGTTACACAAACATAACCAATTATTAGAACAGTTGAAAATGTAGTAGTACTGAATTTGAGTAAACAGCTAGCAATTTCAAATCCAATGCTCTTTTTTATGTAACAGGTTGTTTCTGAGGAAGATAAAAACAGGATTAAAATAACTTTAGATTAGGGCATGCACCAAAAGTTCGATGATACAAGGATATATGTGCTTCCTGGACTGAAGCGCTAATTTGGCTAGACCATAAAAAGTATCCCAAGCAAAGCAATGTGACTTGTTTCCTCTTTATGCTTAAATCCTTGAACTTCCAGTAAACAATTACATTTAGAAAGAACTGTCCATTCTTCAGTTGGTCACTTGAAGTTTGGGGTGTAGAACGTGATTTATGCAATGCATTTGAATAAATGCAAGCCCAGAACAAAAAATGTAAACAATACAGTAAATATTCCCAAATCTCTGATTAGTAAAGATAATTGAAAAAATTAGTATATGTTAACTGCCATTCAAGACCACCTTTTCTAGGTCTTGTTTCACAAAAGTAATTTTTTTCTCAATTCACTTTCTAATATGGCCATAAAAGAAGAGTCCAATACTTTCTACCACAACCAATGCTATCCATAGGTTACTCAAAATTAAGATTTATAAAAAGAGAATATTCAAAAGAAATTTAAAGTACTTATGCACTATGACTTCGCAGCAGCATTTTTTTTCAATCCAGCCCAGGTATGCTGATCCAGATACTCACAGACATGGGGCAGAGCTGCTACCAGCAATCCCTGTGCCCAGCCACTCACGAGGTGCCCGGGGGATGGCGGGTTCTAGCCCTGGCCGGCCACCCCAACAGAGCCTCGCAACAAGCCAGATGACCCCTCTCCACTCCGTGAGGGCCGCCATTTTCCACATCTGGACCTCCCTCTAGTCAGAACTCCATCCATCAGACGAGCCTATCACAGCCCAGCTCGTGCGGCTGCTTGCGGCCAAGCGGTTCATAAATAAATGCTGTATTTAAAGGTGACTATAAGAGTATACCACCTGCACAGCAAGCCTGGCAAGTTGCCTGTGTCATATTTGATATGCCAAATACCAGTAATAATTATGTTAGGTCATTCCCATGACCTAATATAATGGTTTGAGGCATTTTATGTTCCTGGAGCGAGCAGATGCCTTGGGCTCTACTAGCATGAGACAGGATATATGGAGATGTTACAGGAGCCCGCTCGAGCAAATTGATGATGAACGGGAAGATAGTGATAGTGATAGTGAAGGTTATTTTCAACCAAATATAGGCTCACTTCAGGACACTCAATTTATACCCTATAGGTATAGCAGCATAGGAATTTGCACAGTAATATGGATGCTCTTGATTTAAAGAACCAGTCTCACAGGTCCTAAATTATACTAAATGGAATAAGTTTATCCTACTTCCTTAGACTTAAGTCTAAGGACACAACGCTGCTGACAGTCAAGAGGCAGTAATTCTCCAGGGTGTATTTAGAAACTGGAAGACCTGGTTCTTCCAGTCTCAAATTTATCTCAACTTAACCATTGTTTTCTCTCCCCCTCCACAACTGTCAGCCTAAATAGCAAGATTAGGGACCCAGAGGCTTTTAGAAGTAGAAAGCATCAGGAGAAGTGTGGTACCTTCTCCCCAAAACGTGGCTTCCTATGGAACACGAAAGAAGATAGCTGGCTTCAGAGCCAGTTGAGAGCCCAAGTACATGTAACAACATGGAATTTTCATTCTTTTTCCTGATTGTACCTATTATTTGCCCATTACTAATTACATGTGCTTATCAGCCTTTTCAAGCAGTGGGGAAAGAGCTACAGAGAGAGATGGCAGTATTTAGATAAGAGCATTGGTACTGAAACCTTGCAGAGGTGTGGAAATTTTCTAGACTAAGCTGCATTGCAAAAGGTAGTTGAACAAGAATTCTCTTGCTGATAACATGCCCAGCAGGACTGCGCACCTAAGGAAATACCAAGAACACTAAAAGAATATATGAGATAATCTGCCAGGAACAAAAACTAAATTAGTTCCTTCAGGGATCTGCTGGGGTCCCCAACAGTTTCAGGGATTGAGTTCCCTTTACCTCAAGGACTGATGACAGAACGACAAAACCCACAAGTCCAGCGCAGTTCCAAACAACTTTTGCTTATCACCAACAATTAAACAAACTCTGCTACTAAAATCCAGGACAAGAGTTTCTCCAGACCTATGGCTGTTGGTCAGACCTCTCTGACTATGTGCTCAGGTCCAGATGCCTCCCCCAAATGGCAGCTTTTCTCTCTCCAACCACACAAAAGGCAGGTCACCTTGTGGGCTGGACTTTGCAAAGTGAAAAACCAGGACTCTAATGCAAATCTCCAGGTGAACCACCTTGCCCAGGTCTAAACAATTGTTAATGCCATGGTCAAGTCCCTTCTTCCCAGATCAACTCTTATGCAAAGCAGTGTGAAGAGACAGCTGATGCAGGAATTACACCTAAGAACAAAGGCATCTCAGGTCATATATACATGGGGGAAATAACATCATAATTTCAGTCCATGAACTCCATGCAACTAGATGGCTATCTCCAATATCCACAAGGTAATTTGTCTGGGCGCCGGGTCCCAGACAGTGCCAGGAAGCGAGTTCCTTTCTACCTCTGAAGCCGGCGCAGAATGGATGAAGACTCAGGAATCCGATGCAGTTTTAAAAGGGCTTTACTATCATAGGTTCCAATATACAATCCAAGAGCAGGGAAAACCTCCGGACTCTGGGTTTCCAGCGAGGCCCCAGCCAGGTGTAGGCCAAGATGGCTGTCACCACGTGTTGAGGCCCAACAGAGAATGGAAAGGACGGAGAAGCAAAACACCAATGGAAGCCGAAATGGCTAAAGGGGGGAAAAAGAGAGCGATTCTTTCTTCTTATAGCTTCTTTTTTATAGCTAGGAATCCCCCAAACTCCCTAGCCCAGCCCATTGTGGGCTGGGCTATCTAGAGATGAAAACAGGAAAATAGCTTTATAGAAATGTAGCAACTTCAGGAGACCATAGAGCTGTTTACAAGGACCCAGACCTAATTAAAAGCCTTCTAGCAGAGCTGGGAGAAGCTAGAAGCTAAATGTAACTTCCCTGGCAGGAAGGATCAAATGCCCTCAGGTAATTTCTCCCAGCACCTCACCTAATATCTTGAGCCAAGATCTGCCTGGAATTGCCTTTATAGGGTAGAGAAGGGGGTTTCTGAGATGGCATGTCTCTGTACCAAAGACTAATACTAATGCCAGTTAAATATTTCTCTAAGCCTTCACAAGAGTCTCATGCGACTTCACGGTAGTTTTGTATTTTAGTGGCCTTTGAGTTATCAGGGAGCCATGCTTGCTTGCATGGAGGCAAACAGCATTTCTCTCTGGTCTAATTACTTAGAGATCCAACGTGGCCAGGCAAATATGCTGGTAAGATCTAGCTAGTCCCACGATGATTGTGGTAGCATGAGAGATTATTTATAACAGCCAGTACAGAATACATGGTCAGATAAGACTGCCACATTCAGACTACCCCCTATCTATAAAGTGGCCGGCAGGAGGCAATCCAGGGCAGATGCAGAGGCCTAGGCTTTTAGGTGTCCTGCAACAGTACTTGTCCATTCTACTCTGCTCCAGGGTAATGTTAAGTGTTCTGTTTCTGTTTATTGGAAGGATCATACTTGCCTGCCTTAGGCAAGCTAGCTTGACCCTTCCTTTGATCTTAGAGATCAGCAGAGCTGATTCCTAAATGGTGACCCCAACATAGCTAGGGTGGCATCCTTCTGGTCTATTCTAGTTTTCCGACAAAGAGGATCCATGGGGGATAAGAGAAAATGCCCAAACTTGATAGCATTGAACCCATAACAGAAATTATAACTGTATTCCAAGAGTTACTAAAATCAAACTGTCTTATTCATACCTGCCCCCCAAACTCCTTTTGTGGTTGCATAAGAAGGATGTCTTTCACATAAGGCCCTGACCTTGAAGCATGCAAATGGATTTAAGCTGCAAAGACCTAGAGCCAGCTAGGGCTTATTTTCAGCCAACAAATTCAAAGTTAAGCTAGAAATAAATTCATATTAAAATATTAATCATCAAGAAAATCTCAAAATATCCTCTAGTGACTAGAACAGATGAAAAAGAACAAGAGCAACCAGGGTTGGCATAGATACAAGGGGTCTTCATTAATTGCTGGTGGGAATGCTGACTGGTCCCCAACCCTTTTGGAAGACAATAGACATTCCTCCAAACTGAAAATTAAGCTACAATATGAGCCAGCAATTCCATTCCTGAAAATACACCAGACAATTGCACTCCTATGATCACAGAAGCAATATTTACATTGCCCAAAATCTGAGAGCAACACAAGTACCCAAGAATAAATGACCAGATAAAGAATCTATGGCACATATACACAATAGAATACTACTCAGCTATGAAAAAGATAAAGTCATACAATTTGCTGATACATGAATAGATCTGGATAGTTTCATGCTGAGTGAACTGAGTCAGAGGGACATGAACAGAAACAAAATTATCTCACTCAAGTGCAGGGCATAAAGAAAAATAGGAGTAATGCCATAGAAGAGGAGGTCTAGGAGCAGAGCTGCTCCAGGTCCAGCCCACTGTGAGCGCCCACAGAGCAATGAAAGGGGAAACTGGCTTGGCCCCTGGCCAGGTTCAGCAGAGCTTATAGGGCCAACAGACACGTGGGCTGCTGTGGTCATGCTGGCAGGGCTTAGAGCAGGGACTGAGACCCCTTCCCTTATGCCCCCACCTCCAATGACCCAGTGGGCATGGCTATGAGCTCCAGAGCCTCCATCATCAGTAATGCCGGAGAATAGAAGGTCTAGACGCACAACTGTGCCAGGTCCTACCCATGGCACAGGCTTAGATAACAGCCAAGTTGAGGTCCAGGTCCTTCCCAGGACCTTGACCATATACACATTGTAATGATCAATGTGGTTGCAACAAACTGGATGGTGGGTGGGGGCTGATGTGGGAATGGGGAGTGGGTGGTGGTAGGGGCACATTGGTGGTGGAACTGGTGTTGAACAGTGAATAATTGTGACAACTATACTATGAGGAAATTTGTCAATCACAGTGCCTTAATATTTAAAATATTAAAAAAGAAAAGAAAAAAAAGAAAAAAGTGGAATAACTAATACCCCAAGATAACAGAAACAAGCAGCAGAAGAACTGGACCTTAGTAGGAAGCTTGCCATTTGGGAGTGGGATGATAAGTCAAGCAATAATGACAAAAGTGGTCACTCTGGATGAGGACCAGGTGTTGAAAGGAGGTAAAGTGATGTGCAAAATACACGATCAGTTCAGGATTGCAAACCTCAGTGCATCAAAGGGGGATTTTTTTAAAAAAGTAAACAGAATGGAAAAAGGTCCTGCAATAGAGGTTGGGGGCGGGGAAGGCATGAAACTGGGGGCATTGGTTTTAGGGAAGTGGTCACTAGTGAAAATATTAGTATTGGAACATTGTACGCCTGAAACTAAATCAGGAATAGTTTTATAATTCATGATTAATGAATAAAAATAATACAATAAAACTAATTATAAATAAAATTTAAATTATCTTTAAAAGAATCTTTAGAGGTTATTGTCCCATGAGTAAGAGATGAAATTTGAGAAAAGAATTAAAGCAGGGAGTGAGTTTAAGTTTTTTGGTGAGTAAAATCCAGTTCACAGTGTTTTCCCTGAGGTGGATAATTGTTAGGATTCACTAAAAAATTTTGTTCCCAAGAAGTTGTCCCGCAGGGCTGGAGAGAGAGTGCAGTGGGTAGGGCATTTGACTTCCCTGCAGACAACCTGGGTTCAATCCACAGCATCTATCTCCCCAACCATCTCCAGGAGTAATTCCTGAGTTCAGAGCCAGGATGAATCCCTGAGCATTGCTGGATGTGATCCAAAAAGAAAAAAAAAGTTGGCTGTCAATGAGGCAGGCACAGGTGTGTGATGTGGGGAAGCTGGGAGGAACCTGGTGATACTGGTTTAGGGAAGTTGAGACTGCCCTTGTTACTGGTGCTGGAACATAGTATGCCTAAAACTCAACTATGAATAATGTTGTGAATCAAAATGTCTTCATATTTTTTTTCTTTTTGGGTCATACTCAATGATGCTCAGGGGTTACTCCTGGCTCTTTGCTCAGTAATTACTCCTGGCGGTGCTCAGGTGACCATATGGGATGCCAGGGATCGAACCGGGTCAGTCACATGTGAGGCAAACACCCTATCCACTGTGCTATGGCTCCAAACCCAATTTTTTTTAAAAAAGAACCTCTACGTTATGCTACTATAAAGTCACCTAGTGCATGCTTTTAACCAGAGAATCAAAAACTGCCAAGAAACACAGAATGAATATCACTTCACAAGATAAAGACACTTGTCCGAGTTCATGTTTTTCCTCCAAGAAAATGAAGAAAATGAAAACAGCAATTTTCAAATGTGCCTTGGCCCTAAATCAAGCTGAAGTTGAGTACAGTGAGTAAAATGTAAACAGTAAGTTGAATACGACATTGAAGTTTGAATTGTGACTAGATTCGAAGTGATTTCAGTTAGTAAACTTTATTGCAAACCTATTGTATGTCTTACATAGCTTTTATTTTAATATAAGGTCATCCTCTTACCCAGAGTGGCATAAATACTAACTATTCACATTGTGCTTGTTTATAGTATTTGTATTGAATTATCAAATATTGGAAAACACACAAAGAATTTAAGCTGCTTATATAGATTGGCTGATCTTATTGCACTACTAAGTTTCACCATTAAAAGAACATGCTTAGGGTGATTACTTACCTAAAAAAGACAGGTATAAATCAAACTCAAAACTGAAGCCACATGCAAACTGGAACCTATCTTATTAAACTGCATTTCAACTCCGTATGGGGTCACATAGCTAAATGTGGAGGTCATGGAAAACGTGCCAACAGGAAAAGTTTTTTTGATTGTGCAATGACCAAAATTTATTGAAATCTACTATGTGATGAATCTGATGTATTTTTGGGAGTGCTGGCGCATGTTGCATTTCTTGAGCGAAACAGGGTCATGAGTGAAAAGGTTTAGGATCTCTGATCACTGGAACACTGAAACTTAGCCAATTGGCACAATGTGAGCAAAATCAGACCGAGATGAGTGATTTACCTATCTGTTACATTGATAGGCATTGCATAACTATTTCAAATTTTTGCAAATGTAAGTTAATTAATGTTTCTTTGCATATGTCATTGTATATATCAGAAACTATTTCTTTAATTTCAGTCTTTAGAAAAATAAGAGGATTTATGGGCCAAAGACATTGTACAGTTTTTGTTTGCTGCTTGTTATTTTCCTAGAAAATTATAAGTATTATATCATAACTTCTCAAGATGAGAGCTTGAGTAAATGCTCGAGGTGAGCGTTCAAGTAAATGTTCGAGATGAGAGCCTTCTACTGGAGACTGTATCACTTACACAGCAGTGCCTGGCAAGCTACCCGTGTATTATTTACTTGTTATGCCAAAAACTAGTAACAATTATGGACCTCAGTTCCATGACCTGAAGAAAGGTTTGAGGCTCTTCCTGTCCCTGGAGCAAGCAGATGCCCTTGGGTTACACTTGCTTGTGACAGGACTTATGGAGATGTTACTAGTGCCCACTTGAGCAAATTAATGAACAATGAGAAGACAGTGATACAGTGAATATCATAACTTCATATTTCTATCAGCTGTATGTAAGAAATAATACTCTGCACTCCTAAGAGATGTTTAACAATCTTTTCAAATATTTTCAAACTTATTAAAAACAGAATCTCCTTTTTTTCTGTTTTAATGTTTGAAAATAACAGAACTGGAATGATAATAAAGTCAGAAAGGCTTTTGACTTTGCATACTGAAACTTTCATCAGTCCTTGCACACTGATAGCCAGGGTTTGATCACCAGCACCCTATTTGTTTTCCCAGGTCCTGTCAGAAGTGATCACTGAGCACAGAGCCAGGAGTAAGTCCTGAGCACTGTTGGATGTGGTCCCAAAACAAAGAAGCAAAGAATGTTTGAAAATAGCAGATAATTACTATGTATATGCATGAAAAAATTTCTACAGCTAGGTGAAAAAGCAAATTGTAGAACTACATGAAACAATATAAGTTTTAAATTTATATTAACTTACATGTGTTTTATTGAACAGATGGACATATGTTTATGTTTGTATACAAATGTATATGAGTGTAATTGTGAGTGTATACCTTTCTTTGAGTGTATACCTTTTTGTGATTGCATAATTACAAATCTCTTTGTTAATATTATATTCTCTTATTAAATAAAATATTCTCTTATTATGTTTTATCTTTGCAAATAAAATATTCTCTTTATTAAAATATTTTCTTTTCAAAAATTTGGAAACAGGAATAAGAAGTGATGTTAGTTGTTTACAAAAATATCTGTATTATTTACAATTACATGCTAATAAACAGAAGCTAAGAATAGCAACCAGTTTTGGCATGGATGTATGTAAAAAGGGACCCCACACTGATAGTGGGGATATAGACTGGCCCAGCTCTTTCAGAATTTCTCAGAAAGCTAAGAATTAAACTTCCATATGATCTAGCAATTCCATTTCTTGACTTCTACCCAAGCACCTCAAAATTCTATTCTGAAAAACTTTTTCATTTTCTATGATCATGAAATACTACTTACTATAGTCAAAACCTGGAAAAACCCAATGTTCAAGAACAGATACCTGGATAAAGGAATTGGTATGTATATATAGAATACTTCTCAGCTATATGAAAAGATGATGCCATACAATTTGCTGCAACTTTCTGCTAAGGAATGTATCCAGAAATTATCAAGCAGAGCGAAATTAGCCAGAAGAAGCTCACTCCAGGAACATGAAGAGTCTCAAACCATTCACTCAGATTTTTGATGAAGAAGTCCAACCATCTTTTAAGTGGGTGGCCACACATTCTTTTTATGTCCCATGGAATCCAGTCGGTAACAGCTCTAGTCCAGTGGTCGTCCTAAATCGCATTACATGTCCAGTCCATCTGATTTTCATCATCTTGGCAAACGAGACAGTATACTTGATTCTTGATTGTTGACGGAGGTCAGAACTCCAGATTTGGTAGAATTCACTGGCGAATCCATCTGGACCTGGGCTTTTGTGTTTGGGCAGACTTTTAATTACTGTTTCAATTTCCTCAATGGTGATAGGCTTATTCAGGGATTGGAGGTCTTCTTGTTTCAATGGTGGGAGGTTATAGGACTTCAGGAATTTATCCATTTCTTCTAGGTGCTCATGTTTTATGACATACGGGTTCTCAAAATAACCTCTGATGATCTTTTGGATTTCTGTGGTTTCTGTTGTGATGTCACCATTTTCATTTCTGATTCTGTTTATTTGGGTTCTTTCTTTCCCTGTCCTTACAAGTCTTGCCAGTGGTTTGTCAATCTTGTTTATTTTTTTTCAAAGAGCCAGTTCTTGGTTTCATTAACCTTTTGGATTGTTTTTTGGGTTTCCAGTTCATCGATTGCCAAAGTTTTATTATTTTCTTCTTTCTGCCTGGGTTGGGCTACTTTTGTTGGTCTTTTTCTAATATTTTGAGCTGTGAAGTTAGGTTATTTATGGGGCGCTATCTTTTTCCTGATGAATGCTTGCAGAGCTATGAACTTTCCTCTTAACACTGCTTTTGCTGTGTCTCACGGAGTTCTGGTAGTTTCTGTCTTCATTTTTGTTTGTTTCCAGGAATCTTTGTATTTCCTGTTTGATTTCTTCTATGACCCAATGGTTGTTCAGCAGTGGGCTGTTCAGTTTCCAGGTGTTTGGTTTGACTCCCTGTTTCTGTATGTGGTTAACTTCCTTCCATTTTCAGTGCATCTGGTCTAAGAAAATCACTTGATCACTTGACATCCCAGTATTTGTTGATTTGCTCGAGCAGGCACCAGTAATGTTTCCATTTGCCCCCTGTCATGTGCCAGTGTACCCCAATGGGATTTGCTTGCTCCAGGAATACAAAGAGCCTAAAGCCATTCATTCAGGGTCTTGACGAAGAAGTCTGACCATATTTTAGTTGGACGATCTTTTTGACATCCCATGGGATATAGTTGGTAATGGCTCTAGCCCAGCGGTCATGTCCAATTCATATTACATGTCCAGCCCATCTGATTTTCGATCCCTTGGCAAACTAGACAGCATCCCTGACTCTCGATCATCGACTGAGGTCGGAACTCCGGATTCCTTCTGTCACTTGATGGCGTGATATTCCAAGCACAGCTCTTTCAATTCCTCTTTGGGAGACCCAAATAGCATTCTCATCCTGCTTTCCGTAGAGCCCAGGTCTCTGAGGCATATGTTAATGCAGGAGAACAGTGGAGTAGAAGAGATATGCCCAGAGCCAGAGGTTCTTTGTCCTTTTTAGCTATTTCTTCCATGTTTTTTGAAGGCATTCCATGCCACTCTCTTCCTCTTTCGCAGGTCAGGTTTTAAGTCGTTCATCCTGTTGAGTTCTCAGCCTAGGTACACATAATTAACACAATTTCTATCTTTTATTTTATTGAGGTATGCTTGTGGCTCAGCATGTGGTCTATCTTAGAGAATGTTCCCTGTGCAATGGAGAAAAATCTGTATTCAGCTTTTTGGGGATGAAATGCCCTGTATAAATCAACCAGCCCTCTTTCTTCCATTTCTTTCCTTCAGGGCCAGTATTTCCTTGGTGGATTTCAGTCTCGTTGATCTATCAAGGGTTGTGTGTTACTGTCAGTGTCTTCTTTGAAGTCTATTAGCTGTAGTTTCCAAGTATTTTGCTGGCCCCTCATTTGTTGCATATATGTTTAGTAGTGTAATTTCTTCCTGGTTTACGTATCCCTTAATTATTAAGAAAGGGCCTTCAATGTCCTTTCTAACCTTTTGTCAGCCTGAAGTCTATGTTGTCAGATACAAGTATGGTCACACTGGCCTTTCTGGAGGGTTGTTTGCATGGAGAATTGTCTTCCAGCCTTTGACTTTGAGTCTGTGTTTGCTCTGATTATTCAGATATGTTTCTTGTAGGCAGCAGAATGTTGAGTTCAGTTTTTAATCCATTTTGCCACTCTGTGTCTCTTATTTGGTGCATTTAGGCCATTGACATTGAGAGAGATTATTGTCATAGGATTTTGTGCCATCTTTTTGAATAAAAGTTTATTGTGATTTTAGGGTTTGTCTTATTTTGAAGTAGCTCCTTCAGACCTTTTAAAGTTGGTTTTGAGTCTATGAAGTTCTTCATCTGTTTCTTATCTATGAAGTTGTGTATCTTTCTTTCAAATCTGAATGTGAGTATGGCCTGTTAAAGATTTCTGGGTGAGGCCTTCATTTTGTTGTGTCTTTTCATGATATCCCAACTTTGTCTTTGGGCTTGGAGTGTTTCCTCTGAAAAATCTGTATGTGATTTCCTTCTTTGATCTTGCTGCTTCCGGTATTCTATCTCTATCTATAGTTGTCATTTTGATTAGGATATGTCTTGGAGTATTATTTGGGTTTCTTTTTAGATGGTACCCTTTGGGCCTCCTGAATCTGAGAGCAAGCGCTCTTTGATCCAGGAATTTCTCAGCAATAATTGCTTTGATAGTTGTTTCTTCATCAGGGTTTTCTTCCTGTCCCTCTGGGACTCCAATGATCCTTATGTTATTCCTTTGGCTTCATCTCAGTTATATCTTGTTGTCTGTTCATTTACTATGAGTGAGTATTTCCATCTTCTGCTGTTGCCTAGAAAATCTCTGCACCTCATCTTGGAGCTCACTGATTCTGTCCTCAGTGGCTGTTACTTTGCTGAGAAGGCCTTCCAATGAGTTTTTCATTTCACCCACCATATTTTCAATATCTGTTATTTCTGCTTGCATTTTCATTTCCATTTTCCTCACTTCTGCTTTCATGTCCTCTTGCATTTTATTGGCTCTGTCTTCCATTGCTTTCTTAAGGAGCTCCTTTTACATCCTTAACAGCTCCCTTCAAATCTCTTCGTATCAGAGAGGTTATATAGCTCATCATTATTGCTCGGCTCATCTTGGCAGGTGACTTTGCTCATGGAGCTTGATGAAATTCTGTGTTGCTTTACCATTATGACCATTACAAATTGCAACTTGAGTGTTCTTGTGTGGTTGGGAAGTTATGTGGGGTTGTCGATGGTTGTTCACCAAGTTTTGTGGGATGTGGGGAGTATTGTGGCTAATGTACCCCAGTACTTCTATATAGGATATCCAAAAACTAACTACTTTGTGCAGACACTAGTGAATCCATGCAGTTTTGAGTTTTGCAGTGTGAAACCTGGGTTAGAGCTGGCAAAATCAGGGAGATTGGCACCAGGGAGTGTGTTGGGCTCGGGGGTTGTTGGAACTTGGGCACTCCAGGCCAACTTGGGCACTTTGTCCTCTGGCTTGCCCCAGGGGTTGGCAGGGTTGTGGACAGAGGGGATTCTGAACGCACCTGGAGTACAGCGGGCAAAATCAGGGAGATTTGCATCAGGGAGTGTCAGATCAAATTTTTTTTATTTAAACACAGTGGTATATAAATGTGTTCATAATATAGTTGTTTCAGGCATTCAGTGTTCCTACACATATCCCACTATCAGTGTAACATTCCCTCTACCATTGTTCCCAGATCCCACCCCACAAAATAAAATTCTACCTTAGAAAGCAAAAAAAAAAAAAGTCTTATATTTTTTATTTTTCATTAGGATCATTAAAGTCATTGTCTGAGGGAATGGTAAACTGGTTTTTGTTAGTTGAGCCTTCTGTTTTATTAGTTTTATTTATTAATCTCAGTTGGTTTCAATGCTATCTTCCCATCTAACTTCGGTGTTCCTCTATTAGGCTATCAGTATGGTGGAATTTGGAGATTTTGCACAGCCACATATGTGGCATGTGCTTTAGTAATCCAGGATTTGTAGAACTGGGCTGACGAATTTCAGCTGCTTGGTTTGGTTTGCATCTCTTCTGAGATTAGTGGTGAAGCTGTGGAACTGGGCCATTATTTACATGGTGGCAGTGGGATGTAGGTGTGGCTGCTGAGGCCTTTAGCATGGGGGGGAGGTTTCTCACAAAAACTCGGAGAAGACCCTAGCATTATCGACCCTCAAACTGATGTAACCTGGAATCTTTCTTCATGTTGGTGCCTCTGCAAATCAGTCATAAAGCAGTGAAGTTGCATCATAAGCATGGTTTGCATGGCAAAAGTTGTGCAGAGACAATATTGTTTAACTAAGAAATAAAGATGGTTATTATCCAGAATGATGTATGATGCAGTCATAATTCCTCTTAATTTATTTTACTTTCAACTTCACTTAGAAAGTAATTAGCATACCTTTACTCTATGTCACAAATATCATGTGCTTACCATCAATGTTATTTAACATTTAGAAATTCAAATATAATGGGACCACAGAGATAGTACTATGGTAGATCTTGCATGTGGCCAACCTAGTTTTGATCCCAGTATCCCATATGATTCTCTGAGAACCACCAGGATTAATTCTTTCTTAAGCAATTTAACAATAACTCACATCCTTCGGACCAACTTCCAGGATTAATTCTTAAGTGTAGAAGCCACACCTGATATGTGCCAAAAACAAAAAATACAAAAAAAAATCAAATATAGTATGTTTTATGTAAACATATTCAAACATGATTTATTGATTGAAGTCAATAATTATAATCCACTTTCTAATGAAAGAGGAATGATGAAATTAAAAAGAAAATCTTTTACTACATGTGTTTAGTGACTAGACTGAAGTAAATAATCAACTAATGCTAGTGTAGTATAAAACAAATGAATTTCAGTTTCCATTTGTATTTCAGGAGTCTTTCAGTATCAGAGCTTTTTCTTTATCAATTTTTTAAGTAATGGGTCAACAAAACCCTTTTAACAAATTTCTTAAAATTGAAATAACATCCCCATTGATATGTTCTTATTCCTTCAATTTATTTAAGCTAACCATCTAGGAATTATGGTTCTATCTTTCTGCACTTTCTGTACACACACATTAAGTACATGTGTCTGGATGAATCCTTTTAGGGGCTTACAATGTCAAGAAGGCATAGTCTCTGAATTAGGAAAAATAGAGCATTTGGAGAAATAGCATCTGGCTCAAGGAGAACCCTCAAAGCATTATTTCCAAATGCTTTATATAAAAGGTATGCTGATGTTCTCCACTATTCAAATAATAAATGATTCATCTTTTTGATGCCAAAATGGCAAAGTCTTATGAGTTAAATGGAAAATTTATTATGAAAGAATAATAAAGAATGTTATAGAACCTATAATGCTAAGTACATATTAAAAGTATTGTAAATACATCTGGACAAAAAAAAGGAATGTGAGATTTAGGGGGCTAGTTTCAAGTGAGAAAAAACATTAGTATATTTTCCCACATGAAAAGTTTTGTGGTGGATTACATACATTGGCATACATCAAGTCATACCCTTAAAAATATTTCAGAGCATCATTAAGCTTTCTGCAGGTTCACTATAAACTCATCTTCCACATCATGTTATCAGTTTCTCAATTCATTAGCCCTTGGATTTGTCCAATTATTTAATTGAGGCTTTCAAATAAGTGCCTAAATAGAACCTTTATTTATTAAACAAGAAAAATTATTATCTGTTGCTTAATTGAACTAATTTAATTTCTGGCTTCCAGAAAAGGTCCATACAGTAAATCTACTCACAAGAAATAGCAAAATTTTCTCAGATCTCTTGAACTTTTCTGTTGAGAATCAGAAATAGCCCATACATTTTATGCCAAGTTTATTGGATTCAGATTGTTAATTTAGATAAGTGATTGAATTCAGTGCAGAGAATGAGCTGAGTAGTTGGGCACTTCCTTTTCACAGGGCAACCCTGGCACCTTATAGTGTCCCTTGATCCCAGCAAGGAGGGATCCTTGCATATAGAGTCAATAGTAAGCCCTGAGCACCAATGGGTGTGACTTCAAATCAAAATTAAAACAAACAAAATACGAAATATTACTTCTAAAAGGAGCAGAAGTAGTTGAGGCTTAGTTACTGTGATAAAGTGTAACAGCACTTTACTATATAATCTTTTGTCTTGTGTTCAACAGTATCTGAATGAAAGTTTGTTTGCAAATGCAAAACCATCACCTATCAGCAGGTAAGGTGGGTGGTTACTAATGATAGTCCAGCGGGTAGGGCGTTTGCCTTGCATGCGGCGGCCACTACTGGCCCAGGTTCAATCCCGGCATCCCATATGGTCCCCAGAGCACCGCCAGGAGTAATTCCTGAGTGCAGAGCTGGAGTAAACCCTGAGCATTGCGGGTGTGACCCAAAAGAAAAAAAAAAAAAAAAGAATAACTGTAAGCTGATCCCTGGATGTAAAAAATGAAGAGGAAAAAAATTGCTTTTTCCTTCTTTTCCCTCTTGTATATTTCACTTGCCTTCGAGAGTAGATGTTGCACTGCTCTTCCCATACCACCAAAATCACTTGATTCCTGCCCATCTAACGTTCTTTACCCACACTCTTCTAGTCACTATCTGTGTCCCAGTGATCTGAGTTTCAAAAGCATTCACTGAACTCCAATCCAACCTTGGTATTTCTCTTCTTCCTACCTACTATGTTTCAGTGCTTTGTTTTCTCTGCATGCAATGTTCTCACCTTTTCCAAAAGACTGTCTTAATTCAGATATCAGTGTAAACATGTTCTCCCTACCCTATTTTTCCTGTAAAGTATTTTTTACATCATTATTACTATCTGAAATTATTTGAAATTATTTATTTATGTATTGTCTCTAATCTCAATGGAATCATAGCTCATTGAGAAGAATCTTGAAGACTTTATAACAGGCTCTTAAACAGTATATTGGAAAATGAGTAAATTAATAATACAAACACATTCAGGCTTTTTAAAATTCAAACTACATTTGAATTTCAGTTTTGCTAATTATTAGCTCAATTAAATTGGGCATGTTATCTAATTGACTGGGCTTCAGTTTCCTCAACCTTGAAGTAGAAATAATGGAATCTACTTCATTTGGTTCTGTGAAAATTTATTAAAATAAGAAATAAATCACTAAACAAAGTGTTCATTGAGAAATTCCCAATAAACGTTAGTGAAAATGTAATGTATCCCAATGCATCCCTCCAAGAAATTTTTTCTCAAAATGCTTCTCTCAATGTCATTTTCTTTGAAAAGGTATTAGAAAGAAACTAATTTTTAATAGATATATAATGAATTTATTTTTATAGGAGTAAAATTGAATTATAAAGCTATATACGTTTCAGACACAAATCATCACACTCATTCCCATCCATTCTGGTTACCACTAAATTATCTCATATATCAAATGTTTATTTTTGTTATATTGTTTTTATATATGAAAACATTTACAAAGATTAATTAAATAACACATTATCTTTGATTTAGTTAACTAAACATAGTATCTTCTAGATCCATTCATGGTGTTGAAATGGCAGTATTAATATGGATATTCCTCCAAAAACTAGAAATTGAGTTCCCATTTTTTCCAGCAATATCATTCCTGGGATTATACCCTGGGAGCCCAAAAACACACAGCAGAAACACCATCTGCACTTCTATGTTCATTGCAGCACTATTCACAATAGCTAGAATATGGAAGCAATCTGAGTGCCAGAGAACAGACAACTGGATAAAGAAACTATGATACATCTATGTAACGGAATACTATGCAGCTGTTAGGAAAATGAAGTTATGAAATTTTCCTATAAATGGATAGACATGAAGAGTATCATTAAGAGTGAAATTAGTCAGAAGAAAAAGGACAGATATAGAATGTCTGCATTCATTTGTGGGATATAAAAAAAGTATGATACTAATATCCAAGGACAGACAAAACATGGATCAGGAGGACTTGTCAGTTGTTGGAATCTACCACAAATGTGTGGGAGTCAGAGAAGGGACCAGTGTGCTAATAATTGTTGAAAATGGCAACACCAGACTAGAACTGAGCATCGAATGTAGGCAAAAGGATATACATGATAACCGCTAAGTGTACATATTGCAAGTTACCAGGTTTAAAAAAAATGGAGAGAGACAGAGACAGACACACAGAGAAAGAGAGAGAAAGAGAGAGAGAAAGAGAGAGAGAGGAGAAGAGAGAGAGAAGAGCAAAAGGGCTGCCATAGAAGCAGGCTGGGGATGGAACTCTGGGGACATGGGAACATTGGTGGCGGGGAAATGTACACTGGTGCAGGAATGGTTGCCGGAACACTATGACTGAAACCCAATAGCTTTGTAATTGTATATCTCATGTTGCCACCATAAAATTTAAAAAAAAGATAATGGCAGTATTTTTTCTTTATCATTGAATAAAATTTCGCTATGTATATATACCATATCTTTATCTCTCATACAGTACTTAGATTGCTTCCAACTCTTGGCTATCTCAAATACTGGTACAATAAATATGGAAGTTCATATATTTGAGTTTGTGTTTTTATATTTTTTGACAAATGTTATATGGATCATATGTAATTTCTATTTCTAATTATTTGAGTAACCTCCATGTAACTTTCCATATATACTGAACAAATTGTCATTCTCATCAACAGTGTAACAGATTTCCCTTCTTTCCACCCTTCTCCAATACATATTGTCCACTGAGCACAAAATTGCTACATTAAAATACTTCATAGGAAATTCACATAGAGAAAAATAAACTGATTAGGATTTGGGGGAAGGGGGATGCTTTCACTACTTATCAATTACTAACCTATAAAAATAATTTCATAGGTGACAACTATCTTACACGGAAATTACTGCTCATACCTAAACTTTATTCAGTTAACCAATAACAGCAGATAATATCACTGATAAAGCTTTATACCTTATTATTTCTCACATGTTAATCTTAGAAATGTAATACATTGCTCATTATACATAACATATGGAATGAATAAATATCAGCTATCAATTCAGCTATTAATCCAATGCCATTTTCTCATTATTTATTTCTAAATATAAAATACAGCTCAGAACAAAGTTGAAGCATTTAACACAGCCTTTTCTTCCCTAGACTCATGTAACAGAATAGCATCCAAAGGGAATTCTATCAAATTTTCTAAACCAAGTTTCATTGTATGAACTCTATTCCCTTAGGAACTGTAAGAAAGTGAGATGTCTGTTATAACATTTTCTTCAAGAAAAATTCAAAAAATGGACATTTTGCTTGATTTGAAGACAACTGCAAAAAATAATAAGCACCTAAGAATAATTTAAACTAAAAATTTTAATTTTCACAAATAAACAATAAAAATATTTAAAAATACTGAATGTCTTTTACACATTTATTATTATTTCCACATTTATTGATTGTATAATGTGCCAAGAATGTGTGCTAGATGCTTTCATATGAACTGTATCACTTGGTCTAGAACTCTGTAGAGATTAATTTGGAAATACTTGTGTTACCTAGTATTATGCGGCTAAGATCTTTTTTAAAACAGATTTTTAAAAATATGTTTCTTGGTTTTTGGCCAATGCATAAACAAGTCTGGAGATTTCAGAGTCCAGAATTGTTTATGAAGGGATGGTGTATGTTCCAGATAAGTCCTTTAGCATCTACAAAAGGGTATAAATGAAGGAGTGTCAAAGTAGAATACGTTAAAACCCAAGGTTCACACTAAAGAACTCTAAGTCTCTTTAAAGAGAAAACCAATTACAGAAGCCCCAATTGATATTCCACTGAAATGACATATCACATGGAGACTATCATGCTGAGTGAAATTAGTCAGAAGGAAAAGGATAGATATAGAATGACTGCATTCATTAATAGGATATAAATAGATACCAGTGTTTTACTAAATGTGGGAAATGGTAATGGCAGATTAAAACTCACCATTGAATATACACAAAGAGACTTACGTGATAAACTCTAAATATCTGCAGGGCTAGCCACAATGTGTAAAACAAGAGGGAGAGAGATGCAGAGACAGAGAGAGAGACAGAGAGAGAGACAGAGAGAGAAAGAGAGGAAACAGGGCTAACTGCTGTTGAGGCAGCCTGGGGGGTGGGTGGGAGGGGGGGGGGTACATTGGTGTTGGAAATGGGGCATTGGTGGAGAGATGGGTGCTGGAATACTGTATTACCAAGAACCAGTTGTGAACACCTTTGTAATTGTATTCTCACGGTGGTATAATAAAAAATTAAAAAATAAATAAATAAATATTAAAAAAATAATTGTTTTCAAGATCAGTTTGACTATCATATCACTATCATATTTTTTAGTTCATATAAGACAACATAAATAAGCTCTATTCAATGACTGTCTATTATCTATTCAAAATTACTGACCTGATGACTAAAAATTTAGAGCTTAGCTATTGATTTTAGTTAACAAAATAATTATCTATATTTTCCTTTTTAGTATTTATCATTGGAAGAACTCAGTTCAGCTCCTACTTACTGTAAGTGATCTGCTATGTACTCAAATAAATCATGCTGCAAATTCTGGACTGAACTCACTGTCTGCACATTGGTCCTGTCAGTATGGTTAATAAATGCATTATGACTATTTGCCTGAGAATTGGAAACACATGTACACAGAGAGCTGATTGTTCAGTGTTTATCAAAATGCCAACAGATTACACAAATGGATTGTAAATATTTTGGTGTAGGCCCAAAGAAAATCATTAAGAGTAATTACCTTTGGGAAAAGAAATTTGAAAGGGAGAAAAAATACTTTTCGTTTTTACACACACACACACACAGCAAAAAAGTATTTTTATTTCAAATTTCCTTATATGTATGTGTGTGTGTGTGTGTGTGTGTGTGTGTGTGTGTGTGGTTTGGGGTCACAACTAGCAGTGCTCAGGACTAACTCTTGGCTCTGCACTCAAAGATCACTTCTGATGGGGCTCAGGGGACCATATGGCTTGCTGGGAGTAAAACCAGGGTTGACCACATATAAGCAAGCGCTTTACCCACTGTCTCTACAGCCCCTATATTTTACTTAATAATGTAAAGATAGTGATTTTGTGGCCCACTTATTCTTTTTTAGGTAAAAGTATATAATATTGAAACACGTTTTGTATTTTGAAAAGTTTTTATCAACTGACAAATCTAAAAGGCTACTGCTATGTGCCAACTGACAGTATCAGCAGTAATCTGCAAGCCTGACTATTTTCCTTCTTCAAAATAAGAAATGCTGTAAGCAAAAAGAATCCATTGGCAGTAGTTTTGCTATTATTTGTTTTCTGTGTGAAAACGGTTTCTTACGTGTATGTAGCTTTAGAATTTTAATTACCAGGAGTTTTTTCATTTGTTTTCTTTATTTTTGTGTTACTCTTCTATTAGAAACGAGGTCCATACATCACATTTTCTTTTCACCAGTGCTCTCAAAACTAGAACAGACTTTAACTAATTTAACAATTGCTAATAAAAGATGAGGTGTGAAATATTAGTTGATCAGATTCCTGTTACGTCATATGAATTATTTTAATGTAATTCTAGCACACCTACTAACTTCAGGTGCTATGGGTTTATAGTGCTGGTTTCATGTATGACTGCCCCCAAGTCCATTCCTCCTACTCCCCTTCATGGCATACAAAGCGTGCTATTATTTTCACTGTACGCTGGGTATCAGTCATTTGACTTGGAGACTAGGAACAGGAAGTAGAAAGGAGACCAGTGCAAATTAAAGGGGCACAGTTTAAATGTTACTAGGAAGGAAAATGACAGGGAGAATTTCTGGAGGGAGAATTGTGCTGAGCAAAAGCAGGAACTCCTCGTTTTCTTTTTCCAGTGGCTTCAGATCCCTAGAGAGTAGCAGCTCTGCATTTTCTCCCTCTTTTTTCATTCCTGCCTGTCTGAGCCTCAAAGGCGGTGAGAGTCCTCCAGGGCAAGAAGAAACAAGTTGCAGCTCGGGGCTGCTTCTAGGCTTCCTGAGAAGGGTGGTGCAGGCACAGGCATCTCTTTCCCCGACTCAGTTGATAGCTTCAGGTTTGCTTTAAATAGAATCTGATCTCTGCTAGGAAGTTGGGCTGAGACTTCTTGCTCACCCGCCCTCCCTCTGTGCTGGGAACTCTCCAGCTGATGCCTGAAAGCCAGGCTCTGGGTCCCTGGCATACTGCCCACCTTGGACTTTTTGTTACTGCCCTACAGGTTTGTGTGTTGTTTGTCAAGTCACTGGGCAACTAGGAACCTTCAGAAAAATCGCATGTTCTCTGGTAGCTATCGTTTAGGTATTCCAGTCGAAGCTGCAGAAAAAGAAGGCATTGATTCAGGGAAACATATTCCAGGTTTCCTACGGGCCTCTGACATCTATTTTTCTCTCCCTTGGAAGAGGCTCAAGTGGAATGTTCTTTGAGCACATACCTGCCCTCTCACTTTATGCTCAGATGGGAGCTGGTACATATGTCAATGCCTTTTCTCCAAGTGGATGTTGCAATTAAAGGGTTGTCACTGTGAACAGGTGTGACAGGGTGAACACACTCCTGCCCTTGTTTCATTGCTCCTGCTGGTCCGGGCGCAAGGAACTAGACAGGTGAGATCTGCTCTTCTTTCTATCAGGAAAGATTCTAAACTGGGGCAATTTTTTTTTTGCATTGGATCTTAGAGTTTTGTGGTTTCAGACACTTGTCCTAATGAAAGCTTTTATTTTTGTTTCTTCTCTAGGCTATGAAAGTTCTTAATTTGTTTTATTTTAATCTTCCAAACTGCCTTCAGGTTGCCACACCTTCAGATTGAGACATCCTCATTTGCAAACCTCAGCTGTGTCTGGGGGCAGGAAAGAGTGGAGCTGCCAAGAGTGGGAAGAGAAGCTTCTAATAGCCCTGCAACAGACATGGGGGAAAGAGGAGCAGATCAGTCTGGGAGACTACAGGCTCCAGGAAGTTCCTTCCCCAAAGGAAACTGAAGACGAAAGCTGATGTTTCTTTACCTTGGTCAATAGCGTGCGGTTTGGCATCTAAATTACATCTGAGAACAGGTATGATTGAACTAAGCCTTGTCTTATTGAAATAATTTATAGATTCCAGTCTATAGTTTTGGGGTGGGGATGGGAAACAATCACTGGAAAAGTTCAGTCACAGGTATCGGCCTTGTGGGTTCTGTGCAATGAGGATAGTACACCAGGTATTTGGAGTAGAATTGATTTTTTAATGCAATGGATCTGATTGTGCCTTGGTAGTTTTCCTTCCCCAATTTTGTTTGACCTTAGTTTTGTAGTCAGATGATTCTACAGTCACTAAGATGACGCAGAAAACATGTAGAGGGGACAGAGTGGATCCTGTCTGGGTGAGGGAGGAAAGAAGGGCTCATTGCTTTCCTCATCCAGAAGGGCTGGATTTTGGAAATGCTTCCAAAATCATTCACAGCCTAGTCCAAAAGTGGTGATTACGTATTATACAATGGCCCTTGAAATGCCCTTCAAAGACTGAATGCATCATACTTGCTTAGAATACTGGTCACTTAATTCTATTTGCATTCTTAGAGTGTCTTGGCTCCTGGAATGGTGCCCAAGAAGACACAGAACAGGCACTTTTCATTGCTTTTATTTAAAGCTTAATATTTCTCAATACAAATCTAGAAATCAACATTTTCTTTAAATCTTCTAAAATCTAGAACTCAACATTTTCTTTAAATCTTCCTAAAATCTAGTTAGTTTCAGTACATTTCACCAGTAACTTGATATTTTATGTTTTGATCTGACTGTGGAAATTCCACCAGAAGCAAGCTAAAAATGTTCTTTTTGTAATTTAGTAAGTATTTGTACAAGTATTTTGTATTTGTACAAAATAGTATAAGTAATATAGATATTCCTTAAGCAATAGAGGGCAGAATGTGAAACTACTCAAGAGACTAGAAAGGGGATATGTTATTCTAATAGTTTTATAGAATTTATTGTTCATATGAGGATATATGCATGAATTACTAAGTAGCTCAGCTATATGAAATAAATTTTTTAAAAAACATATCCTCTAAATTGAGGTACTTGGAAAGTGTAATCAAGCAATATTAAGGTTCATATATTACAAATACAGTCTTGTCAACACACTATTTTACTATTATTAGTACTGTTACCTTGCTAAGCAAAAATTGATTTTGTGACTTGAAGATAAAATTATAATAGAATAATAATATTTTAAGTCCTTATTGTATAAAATCTGGAAAACTTTTTCCAGTATTCTGTCCAAAGAATAACGTCATTTGGGATGGTCAGTTAACATTTCTGAGAGTTATTCTTTTGATAGTGTATTTTTTGGTAAATAAAAATTATACTAGAAAAATTATCTAAACATAGATTCTTTACATGTAGTTATGCCGTGATCCTATTTTCACCACTTTCCTGTAGCTTATTCCATTGAAGATTCAAAATCATCTGTAAAATGGAATTAAGGGTTTCCTGGAGGATAAGATTAATTCAATAGAAGCTCTGCTAAGTGGCAATAATATAAATGATGAATAAACAGCCTATACATATGACTCACACCCATACACCCATACAATTGTTTGTTTCTTACATGTTCTGATCCCATCACCTAAAACCAGGATATCAAAAGTAGCAGAATATTGTGTTATAGGATATTCATTTTGATTACTTCACTGGAAGAATATGAATTAACAGATACTAACATTTGGGGAGTTTGAGAGGAAGAAATATTGAGGTATATTGAGGGAGAGGAGTGGGTACACTGGTGATGGGTGTGCTGTTGGAATTATGTGTAAGAAAACACTATCAATAGTACTATAAACCATAAAATATCAATATCAAACAAGTAAAAACATTTTTAAAAAGCAATAAAAAATATACTGACGTTTAATACCATGAGTCCATTCTACTATTGTCCCCATTGCAAAGATAAAAACCAAAAGGGGCAGCCTTTCATTCTGGAGTTGGAGAATCAGCCTCGTCCAGCCACATGTTCCTGATTGTTATATGAAAGAAATTAAGATCTGCTTCCACATAAATTCTACCTTTTCAGTAGAGGTTCTTCTCTCCTAATAAATTTAACGTCTTGAAAAATAATACATAAAAGTAGTGAGATTTAGATGTTGACATAGTTTATAAAAAGTCAAATAGTCTTTAACAAAATGAGAATCGACACTGAAATGCTTGATCTGTAACATTATGGAATCTCTTTAGGTCTGGATTTGCTTCTGTAGATACTGAAGTTCTTAAATTTGATGAATTTCTTCTTCTTCTTCTTCTTCTTCTTCTTCTTCTTCTTCTTCTCCTTCTTCTCCTTCTTCTACTTCTTCTTCTTCTCCTTCTTCTTCTTCTTCTTCTTCTTCTTCTCCTCCTCCTCCTTCTTTTTTCTCTTTTTCCTCCTCCTCCTCCTCCTCTGATCCTTTTCCTCCTCCTCCTTTCTTTCTATTGTGATTGAGATGACATAATTACAATAGTATTAACATTTATGCTTTCAATGTACAATTTCACTGCACTTCCACCAGGGTTAAAATGCCAAAAGCCCTTCACCACACTCTTTATGGGCTTTCTAATTTAGAAGTTCTTAAAGGAATTTATGCATTCCCTAGCAGGGGGAAGGCTTATACTGACATTTGGGTGAAAAATAGAATAAACTAGATAAATTAACAAACACTATTAAAACAAAATCTCAGAAAACAAACCAATAAGTTCCTTGTGAACTAGAAATTTTTCTTTCATTGATAAAATAGAGTGAAAAAATAAAATAGATAAATTACAGAACACAAGCATAACAAACTTCATTATGTATTCTAATAGTTTATTACACCGCTTAAAACAATAATTTGCATTTACTCTAATAGAAATATGCAATTGGATGTCATTAAAATATCACAAGTATGGTCTTTTATATTCAATTTAAATTGAATTTTATACATTAAATTTAAGGGAGAACATGGTTTTCTTACTTTAATTTTCAATTTATTTTATTGAATCACCATGCAATACTGTTACAAGGCTGTTCATGAGTGGGTTTCAGTCACACAATGTTCCAACACCCACCCCTCCACTGGTGCACATTGCCCACCACCAATGTGTCCCTTTACGCTTCTGCCAACCTCCATACTCCCAACCCCCAGCCTGTATCTATGGCAGGCACTTTGCTTCTTTCTCCAGCTCTCTCTCCCTCTGGGCATTATGGTTTGCAGTACAGATGCCAGGAGGTTATCAGAGAACATTTCTTTCTCCCTTAAAAAAAACTTTTTTTAGATTTTTGTACAATTGTAACTGTAAGGGTGTACACATCATTGGTCCAGCGCTTATTATCTAAAATTTCTGTGAGGAAAACAAGGGGTTCTTTTCATCTGGATCCTGATTCAGCACATTCATTTACTTTTAGTCACTGTGTTTCTCTTCACAGCGTATGAAGTGCTCCCACAAGAACAAAGTCCCCAGCATTGGTAACTCAAGCCTCATTGGCAGCTGAGAAAACAGCAGAAGACAGAGTCCACTTGATTGCTAACACTCTAGAGTTAAGGTCAGATCCAGTCTGCTGACAGTCTACTAACGCTGATTTGTCTTAGCAGGTAGCTGGCAAGATTTACCCCAAGGGCCAAAAAAATGCACTGTGCCATACAAAAGGCAGAAATAGTTGATGGGGCTCACTTGATGCGAATCCTCTGGCATGATGGTGTGGAGTCCCTCTACCCCTCCATTTGGCTGAGAGACAATTGTCAATGCCCAGACTGCTACCTAGATTCTGCAAAAGCGCGGAAGCTTCTTTTGGAAGATCTTGATGTGAACATTGGCATCAAGGACTTGATATTTGACAGAAACAAGGTAATTATCTCTAAATGAACTCTTCTTTCTTCTGTTCCAAGTAAAAAGGTAATCCTTAATAATGAAATTCATTCATTTTCTGTCCAATTACATATAAAACAGTGTTTGTATAATGCTTATGGAAAGTAAGTTGTTCAGTAAATGTAAGCTTTCTTATCATTATCAGTTTTATTACTTATACTACTATGCTTTAAATAAGTTTCACAGTTTTCCTTCATTAAGTGGCAACTTTGAAGACTTAAACTATTTCTATAAAAGGAATTCTTCTAGACCTCAGTTTATTCAATAGGGGCACTGACAGAATTTGTTCCTAGAAATAATGTGATGATTTAATGAGATAATTTAGGTCAAAATGTTTTGCATAGAACCTGGAATCAAATAAATGCACTCAAAAACTTGTGTTGATTAACATTTGGGAAGTCAGATTACCGGACAGATGTGTGAGGTTTATTTGGAGATTCCCAAAAAGCATAGCTGTCAAAACCACAAAACCAATATGACAGCCCCACTATATTTTTTCTCATCCAAATTTATGAGGGTCATGTTTGGAAGATTAAACACAAGGAGAAAGATCATCTCCCCACTCTGTATTTTTTGTTTGTTTTTTTTTTTCGGTAAGATGTGGTTCACACCTAACTGTACTTAGGGCTTACTCTAGGCTCTGCCCTCAGATATCACTCCTAGAAAAGTTCAAGGGACTATATAAGATGCCAGGGATTGAACCCTGGTAGGCTGCATGTAATACAAGCGCCCTGCCTGCTATACTATATTTATCTCATTTCCACTCTTTATCTTGACTTGTGGACAAATTCTCAAGGTAAGAGAATAAGTGCCCTAAGATTTGTTATTTTCTCTTGTAGCCCCTACATTTCAAGTGTGAATGTTGTAGTATTTTCTCCTTAAAATTGTATGAGGAAAAACTGAATGATATATGCGGTGCTAGTAGCCTAAAATACATTCAAGTGGTGTCATTTTAATACTCTCATTATCCTGTCTCATCATAATTGCTAAATTAATACTTTGGGCAGGAATTTTGATTTCTATCCAAATTCAAATAGTGACAAAGTTTGGGAAATGCAAACTTAGAGGACATAAAACAGGAACTTCAGCTGTCTTAAGGGGTTTAATTTCTTCTCTGGTATTTAAGGGACTTTAGACCTCAGAAATATATTTCAACTTTATATTTTCTACTTTTTCAAAAAATCTATTCTACCATTATGAGTACATCTTTAAAAGGGATGAGGCACTACTAATTGGAATAGTGATCATTTTAAATAGCATTTGGAAGCAGGGCAGTAGAGGGATAAAGTACAGAGTAACATAGCTTGCATATAGGTAATATTTGTTTCCTGTGTTATAAGGTTCATATCACGTGGCCCGATGAACATAATAGTGAATTTGAAGCTGACTGGCTGAAGAAAAGATGCTTTTCACAGAAGGCCAGAGAAAAGTTCAGAAAGAATTGTTTTTACCAGGTAATCCTGACATTGTCTTTATGATCTTTTTTAAATTCTTATAACAAGAAACTCACACAGAAGCAAAATCAGTACCCTGTGCTTTGAATAAATATTACTATAACTCATGTGGAATGTTCAGAGATTATCAACACGTCATTAACAGAAATGAAACTAAGCATAGATAATTGAAACATCCTAAGACGCTATAAAGGAGTATATCAAAGTTTTATCTTCATCTAATACTAAAACTTGGCATTTATGGAAGGTGATTCCATAAGTGTTTGCTACAAAGGAAAAAAAAACCAATAAGCTACAGGACGACTGGCCTCTCCTAAAAATTGTATCTAAGGTGAGAAATAGAAACTTAATAAAGTAGAAATTAACTTAGCATCATATATAAAAGTATATGTATTCCCAAAGGAAATACACACGTTGAACACATCGAGTATATGGGGGGGAGGGGGGGATTTGGTCCCATGCACATTTTGCTGCAAGAAAGTTTAGATGAATAATGAAGACATCTGTGACCTAAAAATATTTAGAAAATCTTCAATAGATGAATTGAATAAAAATATGGGGCCAGAGCAATAGCACAGCAGGGAGGGTGTTTGCCTTGCATGCCGACGACCCAGGTTGGATCCCCGCATCCCATATGGTCCCCCAAGCACTGCCAGGAGTAATTTCTGAGCAAAGAGCCAGGAGTAAGCCCTTGAACACTGCCAGGTGCAACCCAAAAAAGAAAAGCAACAACAAAAAAAAAGCCGTAGTGTGCTCTTGAGCCAAGAGACCAAATACTTAATACAAATAGAAATTTTATTTTTAAGTGTGGCTTTTAGGAGAAAAACTTTAATAAAATAAAGTTAAAGCATTCATTGAGGAAAAGCGAGAAGAGTTAATAATTGGCTTCCAGCATATTTTGAAATTTTGTTATGAAAGATTATGTTAGTCAAAAGCAGTTTCTTTAAAAAAATAAAGATTGTTTATCTTTGCTAGATTCTTGACTTTTGCGAACCCATGAGCAAGGCAAGTTTCTTTGAGTGTTCTTTGCTGCTGTCCCTTTGAATAGCTCAGCAGGCTGGTTAATTTTGTAACACTTCTTATGAGAATTCTGGGTGGTGTGTCAAGATCAAGATTTTACCTCACTCCTTTCAAACTTGAAATTCTCAAGTATGTGTGATCATTCTTCATGATTTTAAATAATAGACTTTTGAACAGCTTACGTGCTAGAGATTCAAATACATGAACTTACCCTGTAAAGCTTCACCTGCCCAATGATTATCAACGGTATATACACTATCATTCCTGCTTTACAACACAGTCAGTAAACAAGGTTTCTCCCTTTCCCTACTCTCACCACACTTCCAGCTGATATAGTTTTGCTCTAGCACTTTCTTTCTGAACCACTTTGAATTCATTTTCAGTTTTATCTAGGCCAGCTACCTAGTGGGATCCAGATGTGTGTCCATGGGGACATATTTTTTCTGCCTCTTGCAGTAAGTGTGCTGCTAGAATCTTCAAGGAATCTCCACTTACATAACTGGCTAGCAAAGTCTGGGTCAAATAACAATGTTATGGAAAAAAGAATTATTTTTATCTATTTTAGATTTCTTTTGGCACTCAAAATATTGCTTTCTTAACTTTGCCATAATTTGGTAATCTTTTTGGATTTTCCTTCAAGTTTTTAATCTTGATTTTTTTTCAGGAAAATCCGACTTTCTTTTATTATTATAGCTTAAGTTTTTAAGCACTGTAAATTGATATAGCCCCCTTCCATTAATATTTCTTGAGGAGCCAAAATTTTATGGCTTATTTTTTTTGGTATTATCAGGCATTACAAAAAAGATCACGTGGCCGCCCACCTACAAGATGTTCAGACTTCTTTGTCAAGACCATGAACGAACGGTTTGAGTCTCTTCATATTCCCGAAGCAACCTGATGCCATTGGGCTACACTGGCACGTGATAGGGTCAAATGGAAATGTTACTGGCTCCCGCTGGAGGAAATCGATAAACAACAGGATGTCTAGTGATCTAGTATGATCTAGAGATACTATAGCCAGCTAAGTGGTGGGCAAAACAAGTCACATTGAGAGGCTGTGATTATGAATATAAAGGAGAACTGACTACTGTTTCGTACTGGGAAATATTTTAATGGTTTAAGGGAGGATTATATTTTTAAATATGCTCTCAAGCAGTACAGTTGGTGAGTTGAAGAAGAAATTAATGAGTTATGTTTCAAATCTTCATTCTATAGCCCTTTGCCTATCTAATACAATAGCTTATTTCACTGCTACTACAAGTTATCAAACATTCATGCTCCAGAGAATGTAAATAAACTGAGTTAGGAAAAGATTTTTTTTCTCAGTGGCATTGCTTTCTCTTCCGCACTTTCCTTAGGGTGAGAACTGAGATTTTTAAATTCTAGTGTCAAGATGCAGAACACGTTTCCTTCATCTCCTCTTGGCATGGGGTGTTGAGTTCAAAAAGGAAAAAGAATTATAATTCTTAAAAAAAAATCCCTGTCATGTTCTGGGACATTCACATATGGGAAAATGACCTGGAAAGCGCTCATTCTCTCATAAATTTTTATTCAATCACACATATATGGAAACCTATTTTATGGTAGAAACTCTGCCAGGAAATACCAAATTTTAAAACACACACATTCTTTATTTCAGCATTTGTCAAGACTAGGAAGGGATATTATTGATGTAATTAAAAGGTATATTCGGGACCGGAGTGATAGTTCAGCAGGTAGAACGTTTGCCTTGCACGTGGCCAACCCAAGTTCAATCCACAGCATCCATATGGTCCCCCAAGCATCGCCAGGACCCAGGAATAACCTCTGAATATTTCTGGGTGCAGACCCAGAAATAACCCTTGAGCATTTCACGGTGTGACCCAAAAAGCAAAAAAAAAAAAACAACAACAAAAAATAAAAGGTATGCAAGACTATGTGAAGTAAATGAAAAACAGGCATGAAGCCTTGTGACAAAGAAAGGAATCTGGAGAGATGAAATGCTTCTTAGAAGGGAGATAATATTTGAGCTTGACTTTGAAGAATATTTGGGGTCAGGAAAAGACAAGAAAGTAAGAAAATTATTGACAGAGAAAAGAGAGTCAGAAATTATTATTTTTTATCACACAGTAGATTTGTGAAACTGCAATAAAGATAAAGTCAGAAGTATTAAACAAAAGAGAAGAGGCTAACTCAGGAAGTGGCTTCACTTCTCTCAGAGGCTCGGGTCTAAAAGTTTAGGCAAGAAAACATGTTCTCAACAAAGCTCAGGTACACTTCACCCTTCCATTTGTTCCCAGCCCTATATTTCCTCTTGTGAATGAAACAAAATGAGTTTTAAGACCTTAATTAACTTAAGAGAAGGTTACTTTTTAAAGAATGTATCTTGCTGTTTCAGAGTTGTGTCTTTCTGATTTCTACCAAATTCGCATAGTTTTTCCAAAAATCTACCTGTTTGGAATGTCTCTTTAGCTTCCTGTTTCTCTTGTTTTCCATAGCATATTTTTTTGGTTCTCCGTTTGCATTTATCTTACAAAAGAGTGAAGTGATCTGGTCTGTGTTATAGAAGACTTGCTTGTGGTTAGCTGTGTTGGTTAAGATGACAAGTGGAGTGACAAGGAGTGAGCAGAGAGGGTCTAGGAATTTTTCTGTGAAAGACACTGAGAAGTTGCCACTTTGACAATAGTAGAGAAGGCAGTAGAATGTGCATCCAGCGGACCTTATAGGTGAGGATATGCTGGCAATGTTCTTGTCTCCACATAAAAACCTGACTGCTCAGTCCAATTTGTGAACATTTCTAAACACATGAGGAAAACCGACAACTTTCATATAGCATTTAATATAATATTAAAAAATACAAATATTTTAAGTAAATGCATTTTTCCTTCAATGTGTAATTTTTGCCTAATTGCATGCACATTTCTGTGATTAATATCAAGATGAAAACTTCCCCCAAATGATAGGACTAAGATGAAAAAGCTCAATATATACTGCTAATATAAAAATGTAATAATACCTAAATGGTTTCTCTCTTTAGACTCAGTATAAAGCTTGTTTTCCGATCTCGCTGAATTGATAATGAAATATTTTATACTGTGCTCTGACCTTGGGGATATTTGTTTGCAAAAGATAAAAAAGATCATAATTTGAGGGGAGGAAGTAATTTTCCAGGGCCATGTGTGTGTATTTTGCAAATGGAAGACCCAGATTATCACCTTGCTTCTCAAAGCACTGCTAAAGTGAGCTCTGTCAGAGTCGTCGCTGAGGACTGCCAGGTACAGCCCACAAAGTCCAGAGCATACAATCATTTTTCCAAGAGCCTTCTCAGCTTTCTGAGAAGACTCAGAGATATAGTCAATTAAATATTCGGCCATATCTCACCATTAGAAATAGAAATATTTCCTGCAGTTTGATGTGCCACTTTTACAGCAGAGCTAATAATATTCACTTAATCAGATTACGGCTTTTAGCCATGAGTTATAGGCCCTCCTTTGTTTCAGTAGAAGCAAGGCACAGGTATAGTCACTTGATGACAATTTTTTTTCATTTTACTTATTTACTTACTTATTTACTTATTCATTTATCTATTCATCTATTTATTTATTCATCTATTTATTTATTCAGCTATTTATTTATTTGTTTGTTTGTTTGTTTGTTTGCTATTTTGGGTCACACCCGGCAATGCTCAGGGATTTCTCCTGGCTCTGCACTCAGGAATTACTCCTGGCAGTACTCGGGGACCATATAGAATGCCGGGATCCAACCCCGGCCGACACAGGCCAGCAGCGTGTAAGGCAAATGCCCTACCCGCTGGGCTATTGCTCCGGCCCCAGAGAATTTTTTTCAAAGCACAGAGAATCACTGGGTTCCTTAGAGTCCTTAGAGTGTATTTTTATAGAGATTTGTCAAAACGAAAACAATGATTGACTTTCATGAGCAAGTAATATACACAATATGTCTAACTCCCATGTCATATTTTACCTAACTTCAAGTCTTGCTCTATCCATCACTCTTGAACTGTAGAAAGAATCTATCATGTAAGCTGGGGATGGACTCAGGGTATTGGTTTCATGTCATACTTGCAATTATAAGAAGGCCTGAGGGTTGGTATTGTCAGGGTATGTCAGAACATAGCACTTTCCACATAGCTGAATCAGAGCCATAAAAATTTTTCCCCTTCCCAAGAATGACAGATAAACATTTTTTTGCTTTTTTTGGGGGGTGGGGTGGGGCTCACACTCGGCAATGCTAAGGAGTTTCTCCTGGCTCTGCACTCAGGAATTACTCCTAGCAGTGCTCGGGGACCATATGGGATGCCGAGGATCAAACCCGGACAAGGCAAACGCCCTACCTGCTGGGCTATCGCCTCCGGCCCGACACATAAACATTCTTTCCCAGAGCCTACCTAGGTTTGTACTCCGATGCAAAAATGAGAGAAGTCTTCATATGATTAAGAAGCAATCTTCTTTAATCTGCTTTGCCCATCATATATGAAAGAGGCCAATTTACTTTGGGATTTTGGTGAAATGAATTGCAGGTCTCTTACGTGCTTATCAGTTTATCCAAGATTATGTTACTTCACGCCCTGTAATAAAGGAAGAAAAATATGCATTCCCAGGGCTGTATTCTTCCCAGAGCTTTATTCATCTTTTCTTAAATATATTTTATTATTCTACTCAATTTTTACATTGTGCTTGGTTAATAAGTGAACTCTAACTGAAGAAGAATAGGATCTTTTGTTTTGTCAATGAGTCAAATATGACGGACTTAGACCCTGAGAAATGCTCCACATAGCCCAAAGCTGAGCTAGATCCTACAGTCATCAATCTGACTTGGGGTTTCAGTTGAAATCTAGGTTAGAATTCTGTCTTTTTGTATTTTTTTTCTCTCTATCCTTACTTCCCTTGGAAATACTATTGCATACTGGGAAAAGATTTTAATGATAAGTTACTTTGCAATTGGACACAGTATAAAAACAGAAAAAAAATACTGTGTACTACACTGTCACTTTAAATTTTTTAATCAAGGGAAATTAATTGTATTATTTAAAAAATTAATTATTTAACAACTGCCTGGAAGTTCATAGCATTATCAAATATTACTGCTAAAACAAATTTCAACAAGTAATAACCTTTAAAAATTGATATCCTTATAAAGCATTATAAAACTTAAGGATATTTTTGATAATCTAAAGTAAATCTATTTCAAGGAAAATTGATTTTTTTCTCCTTATGTTCATCATATTTTCATGCTTTTTAAAACATATTTGCAACAAAGGAAATCAAGGAAATTATCTTATATTTTTATTTTCAAGCTGTGATTTTCTGGAGTTACTCTAAAATTAATTTATTTCTTTATTATCATATTATAACAAGATAAGTGTAGAGTGGGATTTCTTCAATGAGTGGAAATCTTTTATTTCTCACAAACAAGGCCTACATCTTCTTGTAGCCCAAGAATGAGTCTTATAACAGTACCAGTTAGACTGTAAATTTTAAGCTCATAAATTTAGAAAAAATTCAAAATGTGCCAGCTTCAAGATGGGTTGTTTTATATGCAGGCCTGGTTTGTAACAAAGCTACAACTTGGGTTAAAATTTCATCTGCCATTTTTTTTCTAGTGCCTACATATAATGTGATTCATCAACAAAACAAACAAAATCCAAACAAAGCAAAAGCCCTCACTGATTAAAAAAACTCATTATTTCTCACATCTTGGTCCTCGCTGATTTTTTAAAAAGCTAGTATTTCCTTTCTTAAAAGCCATGATTTCCCAGGGGCCAGACATGGAATTGCATGCAGACATCCTGGGTTCCATCTCCGGTATCCTTATGATTCCCTGAGTCCTCAAGGAGTGATCCCTGAGTTCAGAAACAGTAATAAGCCCTGTGCACTGCCCTGTATGGTCCAACAGCAATAGCAAAAACCATAATTTCTCACATCCAATACCTTATTTGAATTTTTTAATTAACTATAGGAATAATATCCCAAATACACTCTACTGATTTTGCCTAAATTCTAGTAAATCAAATTAGGTGGAAAGTTTAATGATAGAGAATGTGAAAAATAACTGGGAAATTGTCATTTAGTGTGAGATCAGTGATCATGCGAGATCAGTCATTAGAGCACCTTTTCGTCCTGCTGCATTCAGCTTCTCTGGTTCTATAGTAGTAGATTTATCACATACACTATGTTAAGTGCTCTACAGATGTGTGACTGAAATTTTACAACAAACCCATGGTGCTTCATTCTGTATTTTCCGTATGAAGAAATAGAACTGAGAATGATTACGGAATTAAGATTTGAGACATTTTTTGACCTTCAAACCTTGAATTTTAAAGTTAGCAAATGTGCTACCAAATCTTAGCTCTTTATCTCCTTGCCAAGTACAAGTGTTTTTCCTGCCTCACCAAGCGTTGTCAGCATAGGGAAGGCCAGAAGCAGCACAGGCTCCGACAAGCAGCCTTCAGTCTATCCAGGGCAGGCACGTGCGTCCTGTGCCTGTGCCAGTCACACTTCATGCCTTTTGGCGGGACATCTCTGAAGTGCATTCTAGTGTGGCTTTGAGCTCCAGAAGACTGAGCCATTGTTGCCAAAAAGCCATAACCCATTCATTCAAATATCTTCTAGAGACTTTCTTCCCCATCTAGTAACACTTGCAGGGATTATTAAATTGCTAAAAATTCTCAGTTCAGTTCAGTGTCTGGAAGATTTTTGTTCCAGACAGGACAAATGACCAATATCTTTAAAGATAAAAAGTGAAAGAATATCCAAAGAGCGTTAAGGTCCCAGAACTCAGAGAAGAGGATTAATGTTCTACTTAGGTTTCTTTGTTCAAGTAAGGGTCAGATTTGGGGTTTGACTGGTTCCGTACAAGGTATTTATAGGAAAGGATATTAAGAGTTTGGCTGATTTTCAGCACACTAGGCTTGCTATTTCACTGCCAACAGTGCATTGCAGGTGGACAGAAGGCTCCAACTCTTGAAATAACACATTGCGACCCAGCATGTTGTGCCCATGAATCTTTAGCTAAAGGTCTTCTTTGTGTCTTTTCCTTTTATGAAATATAACTCATGATGCAGGAATGTCATGTTTAACCCCAAAAAGGAAATGGTGTACAAATGGTTCCTTGAAAGCCAGCATGTAGCCTGTTCATAAAGTTTATGATGTGTGAAGCACATGTTCATGAAGGATTTATTAGTAAAACTATAAGTTAAATTAGAAAGGATGCTCCATGACTTAAATATTCCATCATTTTCCATGCTGTTTATGTATCCGGACCCAAGTGTGAACTTTAAATTTCTTTAACATATTCACTGAAAATTAATTGACTCTTGTGAAATATGTTTTATTTGGGGTCCCTGTTCATTATGAATTGCAGTTGGAAGATACTAGAATAATGTTTATGATTTCTTCTCCAAAGGGCAGATTTTTTGGGCAGATATCCTAGAATTATTTTTTCTGTTGAATTTGATGAAATATATTTTGTTTCTGCCTTAAGATGAAAGTGTTTACATTTTGGACATTATGATAAATTTGGAAACTTGTTGATCATGGTGCTGTGTCTGGAAGTCACATTTTGATACATAAGTAGATGAGCAGCTTAACATAAGACATAGGTTTTGTGCTGGTCTCTGGTATGGGGGTTACTAATTTCTGTAACTCTCCTGCTGGAGCATGCTAAAAATGAGGACTAAAATTTGAATGAAGAAAAAAATTAAGTCTTGCAGCACTTAAAAAAGCACTTGAAGCACACTTTGGTTGTAAAACAACTGTACATGTGGAATTATGTATAGTACCAACCACAGTTTCCAGAGAACTGGCAGCCTTGTTTTACCTTGGAGTTCCCTTTTATAAATATGGCTAATTTTATACATGTGCAGAGTAATGCACTTATGGAAAAATACCTACTTCATTCTGCATTTTTAAAACAAAAATGTATCTGTTATTCTGATGGAAAAAGTGATTAATAGAAAAACAAAAAATCATTAAAACACACAATACAGTTATAGAACTGTAGTTAATACCCTAATCAAGTCCTTGTCAGTGACATAGCAGTCAAAAACACAAAGTTAGAGGTTTTAAGACATTTAGATCTTGTAGAAATGATTTTTAATCTCTACTTTTTTAATATTTCCTTACCAAATAGCCACCAGAGCACTCTAAAATCAGATAGTGTCCTTAGGTAAATCCCAATGCTAAAATATACTAGAATGAATTAAAATAGAGGATAGAAAACTTTAAAATCTTATTTTCACAAAAGGTTAATCATAATGTCGCATGATTGTGCAACAAACCCTGCTCCTAATGTTGTTTCAGCCTTTAAACTTTCTGACAAGAAGCCAAGGTTTATCTGTAAACATCCAGGCTTGAGCAAGTTCAAACAAAGAGTTTCTAATTGTAACTTGTCCTTCTTTTTATTTAATAGTGTTCCTTTGTAAGGGTCAGGATAAGTATGAATATTCAGAAATATGACATAAAAATATACATGTCAACAATATTTCAAGAAATCATAAGTTTATTCTATGTGTAGGTTTTAAAATTACAGACTTTGTAGTTGGTTACTTAAATCTGACCAACTATCTCTGCAACTCATTAGCTACATGACTGGTTTTTTCCTCTTCTCTACTGAAAATATGTCCCTCATATCACACTGTGAGTGTTTAAAGAATATTTTCCACAACAAACATACACAGAACTATTGTTAATATATATTTTGTTCTCAATAAAGAATTATTTAAAAATGCAATATCTTGTATCTAGGGTTGATTGTTATACCAGTGTTATGCTAAGTGTCAAACAATATAGTAGCATCATTAAAAACCATTATATAAAATTAATATATATTCCATAGAAAGTACCTAGCACTGTGCCTGATTTTTAGAAAGTATCCATTAAAAATGATCTATTATTATTATCGGTTGTGTTGCTATACACCAATGGATCACACTGTGTGTCACACACTATACCAAACTCCTTGTATAGTCATAGCATAATAAAAAATGTGCTACAAGGTAAATATAACAATGCTTCTTCATAAGTTATGGGTTATTGTCTCAGAAAAGAGACTTAAAAATGAGTTGGGATTAAGACTTAGAAATGAGCTCAATATGAGCCGCAGTGGTCAATATAGTTGGTGCTGGCTGAGGGAGTGGGCATCGGGATGGAGAATGGGTAGGAAATGAGGGTCTTTTGTGGTGGGAACACACTGGTGGTGGGATTGGTGTTAGATGATGAGTCCTTTTTGGCTACCGTATTGTGAAAAAACTTTGTACTTTGGAAATCATGGTGTTTTAATAAAAATTTAAAATAAAATTAATTAATTAATTAATTGAAAGGAATTAGCTCAATGATTCCAATCCAGATCATTTACCTCAACGCTCTTTTTCATGCCTTGTCTTGTACAGTACCAGTGACTTGTGGCTGTTTAAATTTTAAGTTAAAATTCATTAAAATTTGATAAATTTCAAAAGTAACTCTTAATTCCATTAGTCTCACTTGCATTCAATGGCTTCATGTTGCTGATAGCTCCATGGGACTAGTAGATACATAGTACTGCATAGCACAAACAATATTTTCATATTCTCAGGAATTCCTATAGAAATAATGCATATTGTATCATAATTTATTTTCAAGGACTGTTTGCTCTCAAAAATACATATGTTTCTACAAATGTTAACAATAGTCCATAAATTACCTTTTGTAATAAAGAAAACATGTTTATAATGAATGGTGATTAGCCAATAGCTGATCCTTCTGAGTCTATACAGGGATGGAAATCCTATCATTGGCTATGTCACAACACAATGATCAAAAACATGGAGAACGCTCAGTGATAATTTAGAGACCTTTTCCCAATAAAAATAAGTGTTGGTTATGAAAAATTCTTTTATTTTTTGTTTTATTTTTAATCACACCTAGCAATGCTCAGGAGTTACTCCTGGGCTCTGCGCTTTGGGAATTACTCCTGACATTGCTCGTGGGATCATATAGGATGCTGGGGATCAAACTTGGGTTGGCGGCATCAAGGCAAATGCCCTCCCAGTTGTACTCCAGTCCCTGGTGATGGAAAATTCTTAATCAATGTGTAGTCTCTAACATCACATTCATCTCTACTAGGCTTCAGATTTTCATTTGAATATCAATAGGTTCATAACTTTTTTTTGCTTTTTTTTTTTATGGCGGGGGGGGTCACACCCGGCAATGCTCAGGAGTTCTCCTGGCTCTGCACTCAGGAATTACTCCTGGCGGTGTTCGGGGACCATATGGGAATCGGGTTCGAACCCGGGCCGGCACAGGCCAGCCGCTGCAAGGCAAATGCCCTACCCACTGGACTATCGCTCCGGTCCAGGTTCACAACTTTTAAAAAAATTCTCTAATTCATTTGTGGAGCATTTTACTTACTGATCATCCTTGGAAAGAGAAAATGGCAGCCTCTTTATATTTTAACAATGGTGCTTTGCCTGTGGAATTTTTCTCTCTTAACTGGAAGCAAATGATTTTTCTTGTTAGGGAGCCAATAAGCAGTACATTTATCACCTTTTGTAAATTGGTATCAGGTATTATAATCTAAAGACTTTAAATGCAGTGAGAAAACAGGAGTGGCAAAGAAAACAACCATATAACCTAATATTCAAAATTAAGCCAAACAGATGGGCAGATGGCCTCTTTGAAAAGAGACTCTTTCATTGAAACCATCCCTGTTTTACTGCAAAAGTAGGAAACTTCTTCTTGTAAAAGAATTCTGGACATCAAATAAAATACCTAAGTAAGGGAACAGAAGATCTGATGCCTCCAAGCTCTGGAGTATACTCGGGTTCCAGCTTCCATTATACTCTTTACTTAGCTTTACTGTTCAATTTCTCATTAAATTCTGATCTCTTTAAAACCTATTTCCAGGGCCAGAGCAATAGTACAGCTGGTAGGGCAATTGCCTTGCAAGTGGTCAACCCGGGTTCAATCCCTGCATCCCATATGGTCCCCTGAGTATTGCCAGGAGATTTCCTGAGTACAGAGCTGGGAACAATCCCTCAATATTTCTGAGTGTGACCCAAAAAGCAAATAAATAAATATTAATATAAATAGAACCTATTGCCTATCACAGTGCCTCTCTGCTATTGCAAAGAGGTGTGAGCACAATCTGAAGTAATACAACCTATGTCTATACGTAGCTATTTTCTTAGACAAAGCAATTTGATTAATAGCCAATTCCATTTTTTTAATGTTAAGAAGCATTTGCTAAACAATTCTTTCCAAAAAAAAATCACGAAAAATTGACTGGGTAGGAGTTCAGCTTCCTGAGAAGATGCAATAGTTACTTAAGTTTTCTGTAACATATTGAATTCTTAAAAATAAGAATCAAGTCATTCCAAAGAATCAATACCGGCACTAGGGTAACCTAATTTTCTAGGGAGCCTTGAAATTTCTGCCTTATTATGTAAGATATTATCCTTAATAACCTAAATGATTTGGCAATGTATGCATTTACTTTATGACTAGGTCTTCCTGCCTAACCCACACCCACAGATATCCTTATGTAACGACCTTAAGGAAGATGAGGAAGTGACTCTCTGCACCCAAAACTACCTTTTTTTGCTACTAAAGCCATAATATGACTCTTAAGGAAATGACTTCGTCTATGCAACTGCAGTTGTCACTGACACTTTGAGGGGGTGGTGTGAGTAGGCCTGGGGTCACACCTGGTATTTCTTAAGTACTACTGGAGCAGGTGGGGAAAGGGTATTCACTTGGTAGTCCTTGAGAAAATATTGTGGTTCAAGGATTAAAGCAAAGTCAGCCACATGTCGGTCACTGCTCTTCATTTTTAGTTTTCTTTTTTTTTAATTAAACATTTTATTATACCAACATGAGATATACAATTACAACGTTGTTCATGTTTAAAGGTTTCAGTCACATAGTGTTCCAGCACCTGCCCTCCACCAGTGCCCATTTCCCACCACCAATGTCCCCAATTCCCTCCCCCTCACATAGCCTTCCTAAACGGCAGGTTCTTTATCTCTTTTCTCTCTCCCTCTTTCTTCCTTCCTTCTCCTACACATTGTGGGTTGCACTACATACACTGGAAGCCATCATGTGCATTTTTTTGCCTTTATTTAATGCTCAGTTCTATGTTGGTATCAGGCCTATAGACATTAATTCACACATGTTCCCTTCTCTGTCTTACTTAACCAATGACTCCCTCACGTTTGCGGTAATTTCCACTTTTGGTAAGACCACCTGATATATTTATGTCATGCATATAAATGCAGTCATTATATGTCTCTCTCTTTCCTTCTGACTAATTTCACTCAACATGACATGATCCTTTCCATGTCCATCCATTTATAGGCAAATTTCATAACTTCATTTTTCCTAACAGCTGCATAGTATTCCATTGTGTGTACCACAGTTGCTTTATCCATCATCAGTTCTCGGGCATGCAGGTTGCTTCCAGGTTCTGGCTATTGTGAATAGTGCTGCTATGAAAATAAAAGTGTGGATGGTGTTTCCACTGTGTGTTTTTGGCTTCCCAGGGTATATTCCCAGGAGTGGTATGGCTGGGTCAAAAGGGAGCTCAATTTCTAGTCTTTGGAGGAATGTCCATATTGTTTTCCAGAAAGGTTGTACAAGTCTACATTTCCACCAACAATGTATGAGAGTCCCCTTTTCCCGCATTCACGCCAGCACTTGTTGCTTTTACCCTTTTGAATATGGGCCAGTCTCTGTGGTGTAAAGTGATTTCTCATTGTTGATTTGATTTGCATCTCTCTGATGATTAGTGATGATGAGCATTTTTTCATATGCCTTTTGGCCATTCGAAATTTCTTCCTTGTCAAAGTTTCTGTTCATCTCTTGGCCCCATTTTTATGGGGTTGGCTGTTTTCTTCTTATATAGCTGTACCAGTGCCTGATATATCCTGGATATTAACCCCTTATCAGATGGGTATTGGGTGAAAATTCTTTCCCATTCTGTGGACAGTCTTTCTATCTTGGTCACTGTTTCTTTTGACGTGCAAAAGCTCTTTAGTTACATGCAGTTCCATATGTTTATCTTTTCTTCTAGTTGCTTTGTTAATGGTGTTTCATCTTTGAAGACGTCTTTAGCTTCAAAGTCATGGAGGGTTTTTCCTATATTTTCTTCAATGCACTTTATGGATTCAGGTCTGATATTGACATCTTTAATCCATTTTGATCTGATTTTTGTACAAGTTGTTAGACACAGGTCCAAATTCATTTTTTTACATGTAGCTGTCCAGTTTTCCCAGCACCACTTGTTAAAGAGGCAACTTCAGTTTGGACACTTTGCACCTTTATCAAAGATTAACTGATCATGTCTTTGAGGTTGGGTGTCAGGATACTCAACTCTATTCCATAAATCAACAGATCTGCTTTTATTCCAGTACCACACTGTTTTAATTACTGCTGCTCTGTAGTACAGTTTGAGGTTGGGAAAGGTGATGCCTCCCATCTTCTTTCTCCCAAGAACTGCTTTAGCTATCCTTGGGGTTTATTATTCCATATGAATTTCAGGAGTGTTTGGTCAATTTCTTTAAAGAATGTCATAGGTATCCTTATAGGAACCACATGGAATCTGTACAAAGCTCTAGGGAGTATTACCATCTTGACAGTGTTAATTCTCCCCATCCATGAGCAGGGAATGTGTTTCCATTTCCTCGTGTCCTCTTTTATTTCTTGAAGCAGTGTCTTGTAGTTCTCTTTGTATAGGTCCTTTACACTCTTGCTTAAGCTGATTCCTAGGTATTTGATTTTCTGTGGTACAATTGTGAATGGAATTGATTTCTTAATACCCTTTCTTCTCTTTCGTTATTTGTGTATAGGAAAGCCACCAACTTTTGGGTATTGATTTTCTACCCTGCCACTCTACTATACATATCTATTGTTTCTAAGAGTTTGTGGGTCAAGAGGTTAGGGTTCTCTACGTATAATATCATGTCATCTGCAAATAATGATAGCTTGTTTTATTCCTTGCCTATCTGGATTCCCTTAATGTCCTTTTCTCTCTGATTGCTATGGCAAGTACTTCCAGTACTATATTGAATAAAAGAGGTGAGAGAGAGCAACCTTGTCGTGTTCCTGATCTTAAGGGGAAGGCTTTCAATTTTTCCCCATTAAGAATGATACTCGCTGTGGGCTTTTGGTAGATGGCTCTGACTATCTTGAGGAAGCTTCCTTCAATTCCCATTTTCTGGAGGGTTTTAATCATGAACGGGTGCTGGATCTTGTCAAATGCTTTCTCTGCATCTATTGATAGGATCATATGGTTTTTATTTTTTCTTTTATTGATATAATGTATTATGTTGATTGACTTATGAATGTTGAACCATCCTTGCATTCCCGGGATGAATCCTACTTGGTCATGATGTATGATCTTTTTGATGAATCTTTAGATTCTGTTTGCTAGTATTTTGTTGAAGATCTTAGCATCCATGTTCATCAGGGATATTAGTCTGTAGTTTTCTTTCTTTGTGTTGTCTCTCCCTGCTTTGCCACCCTGTGTCTCTTAATTGGTGCATTTAGACCGTTGACGTTGAGAGATATTATTGTCATTGGATTTTGTGCCATCTTTCTGTTTAAACTTGTTGTGGTTTTGGGTTGTCTTATTTTACAATAGACCCTTCAATCCTTCTTTAAAGTTGGTTTTGAGTCTATGAATTTCCTGAGTTGTTGTTTATCCATGAATTTGTGTATCTTTCCTTCACATCTGAAAGTAAGTCTAGCTGGGTAAAGAATTCTTGGTGAAGCCTGCAGTTCATTGAGTCTTTTCACAATATCCCACCATTGTTTTTGGGCTTGGAGTGTTTCATCTGAGAAGTCTGCTGTAAATCTCAGGGATGCTCCTTTGTATGTGATTTCCTTCTTTGATCTTGCTGCTTTCAGTATTCTATCTCTGTCTATCGCTTTTGTCATTTTATTTTATTTTATTTTATTTTTTTTTGCTTTTTTGGGTCACACCCGGTGATGCTCAGGGGTTACCCCTGGCTCTGCACTCAGGAATCACTCCTGGCGGTGCTCGGGGACCATATGGGATGCCGGGATCGAACCCGGCTGGCATGGGCCGCCTCGTGCAAGGCAAATGCCCTACCCGGTGGGCTATCTCTCCGCCCCGTTTTTGTCATTTTAATAAGGATGTGTCTTGGAGTATTCTTATTGGGGCTTCTTTTAGCTGGTATCCCATAGGCCCCCTGTATCTGGGAGCATGCTTTCTTCAGTTCAGGGAACTTCTCAACTATTATGGCTTTGACAGTTTCTTCTTCATCAGGGTTTTCTTCTTGCCCTTCTGGGACCCAAATGATGCATGTTGTTCCTTTTGGCTTCATCCCGATTTTCTCTGGTAGTCTGTCGTTGATTGTGAGTCTTTTTTCCATTTTCTGATGTTGTGTGCAGAAGCTCTGAACCTCATCTTCGAGATCACTAGTTCTTTTTTCAGTAGCTATTACTCTGCTTTGGAAGCCTTCCCCTGTGTTTTTCAGTTCACTTACCTCATTTTTAGTATCTGTCATTTCTGCTAGTACTTTGTTCTGAAATTTACTCAGTTCTGCTCTCATTTCTTCTTGTATTTTATTGACTTTGTATTCCATTGTTTCTTTGAGTTCCTTGTGAATCTTTAACAGTTCTTTCCGAAACTCCTTTTCAGAGAGGTTATATAGCTCATCGTTATTGCTTGACTCATCTGTATTAGTGACTTCAATCATAGAGCTTGAAGGAATTCCTGCGTTGCTTTACCATAATGACTATCGTAGGTTGAAAATGTGTTTTCTGGGTAATCAACAGATATGATTGATGAGCTATAGTATGAGTCAATAGAGTTAGTAGGTGCCTGAATTACTTTGCAGTTAGGGATGTATAGCAAAGAATGTAGGGGCAAATGCTCAGTGGTATCTCAGGTAGATAGATATTACTTCATATGCTAACGTGTCTGCACGGTTTTGAATTTTGGGGTGTCGGTGGGTGGTTCTGGAGTCAGGGGATGGGGTGGAGGTAGTCCAGTGGAAGATCCGAAGAAGATGGGTGTGGCTTGGTCCCCCCTCTCAAAGTTCCAGCCCTTTATCCTGGAAAGGAATGCTTCGGGCCTGCCCGCCACAGGAACACACTTGGTGGGGAGAGCGGGAGCTGCTGGGGCGCGGGGTGGATGGCGCCCCATTTTTAGTTTTCTTGATACTTATTTAGGGAACACTCCCAACAGTCATGGGGGTTCCGGTCATATCTGTTGATTACCAGAGATCAAACACAGGGCCTCACATAATGAGGCATATTCTGTACTGCTGAACTATTTCCCTAGTCCACATTTGTAGGTATTTTTTAGAGGGATCACACCTTGGAGGACTCAAAGTGTTACACCAAGCAAGAATTGGGTGAACCATGTTAAACATGAGTACTGTCACTGGGCTATCTCTCTGGCTTTCATCCTTTATCTGAAACTGGAATTTTTGTGGTTGCATTCCATACTATAGACTCCAGTTTAAAAAGTGAAACATCGCAGAAGATGCTACTGCTATCCAAACTTCTCATTCTGTCACTTGTACAGAATGTGTGTCCCTCCCAGGTAAACTTTTTCCCAGAAGTTAAAAAAATCAATTAGAGTAGCTAATCTCTCCTTATCAGATAAAGCTCATTAATATTATAGTTATTTTTTTTCAACAAAGCTACATTTCCTCTATGTTAAACTTCTTTTGCTAAGAGACTTCTTTGGTTGGAAAATAGCTTTTTCACATTTGTTTCACTTTCTGCTTTTATTAGGTAAGCATTTTTATAAGCATTTTATTGTGTAGAACAAGAGAGCTAACAAGGATATTTGATTTTACTGCTAATATATACCAAAGGTCTTGGACATTTCTAATCTTGACTTAAATCTAGTAAAATAATTTGCTTTTCAAGTCTATGTTCTTTCCTGAACATGTATCTTCTTTGCTTGTTTATATGTCTCTGCTGGCTTTTTGCACTCAGGGGAAATGCAGAATATTCATCTTCAACATCTACTTCCTCTTTTGTCTCCCTTCATATCTTTCTAAGTTTTATTCAATAAAGCATTTTTGCTTCATTAAAAAAATAACAAAATGTAGTGAATGTCATATAAATCAAAGGTCACATCCAGTGAAATAGTGTCTCTGCTGAAGTGATCTTTATTGTTAAAATAATGTAATTCCATCTGTTTTCTTTATCTTATTAATTCACAGAATATCAGTACTGGGGCTCAGAGCTCCAGCTACCTACACTGAATTTTGAAGATGTTTTAAAACATGATGAGCATGCGTACAAGTGGCTCTTCAACCTCAAGAAAGTTGGCATAGTGAGGCTCACGGGAGCATCTGACAAACGAGGAGAAATTTTAAAACTTGGAAAAAGGATTGGTTTCCTTTATCTCACATTTTATGGGTGAGTCACCAAATAAATATTTCATCATTGTAAATAATGCTTGATATATATTATTTTCCAGGAGGGGTATTGTTTTGAGTAAATACAGCAAACTTTCCATGGTGTCATAAGTAGGAAGTCATATAGGATGATGTGTCTAAAAGTGAGATTACTTTAACAAGAAGATTGACTTTTTATTGGAGGGTGGAGACTGAAGGGTAGTTGCTGGACCATACCTGGCACCTGATAGTGCTCAGGGCTGATTCCTGGCCCTATGCTCAGGAAATACCTACCACTGCTCTGGATACTTTATGCTGGATTGGTGATTTGAACCAAGGTCAGACACATTCAAAGCAAGAGACTTAGTTCCTGTATAATCTTTTCCTGTTTAGAGTGAAATTTTTAAAGAGTATAAAATCATAAAACATTAAATGTTTTAGAATATGGGATTTGGACCTTTTACGTCACACCTGGCTGTGCTCAGGGCACCATGTACAGAGCTGAGATTGAGCCAGATTGTCTGCAAGGCAAGTATCTAAACCCTTGTGCAAATCTCTAGCCTTCAGCTAGATTATATTTGTTACTAGGATTACAGCAACAGAAATGCTGTTAATTAGGTTTCTTTAAGAAGATCTATTTCTCACAGTTCTGAATGCAGTGAACTTCATGATTAAGGTGCTCCTACGTTTGCTTTCTGGAAGTTCTTACTCTAGTTTGCAGATGGTAACTCTCTCAATTTCTGTTCAGTATGACCAGTATCTTTTTCTCTTCCTAGAGTTACCAATCAAAATCACACATTTACCACTTTATATAATTTTAATTATCACCAGAAAGACCCAGTTTTCAAATATCATATTCCAGTTAATGTTTTGTCATATGAATTTTGAGGAATGCACTCTGTCCCCTATTAGTTGGATGGACTATTGTTTCTTTGAGATATATATAAAATACTCAGGTTTACCAATATTCACATTCATGAAATTTTTACCTTTAATGAAATTGGTGAAAAATAAAGTCAGACACTAGGAAACTTATACTTGCCATTAGACATGCAAAAGTAAACCATAAAGTAAAACTAACATGCAGGGCCAAAGAAATAGAACAGAAGGTAAGGCACTTGCTTTGCAAGCTGTCATCTCTGGTTAGATCCCTGGCAACAGATATGGTCCCCAGAACCCCACCAAGAGTAATCCTTGAGTATAGAGCCAGAGTGAGTCCTGAGCACAACAGGAAATGGCCCAAACCATCCACGCCTCCAAAAAAAAGAAAATTAATGTGAAAAAATAAGTCTATACACCTAGCATTAAATATAATTCATTAATACCTGGAAATAAAATTTGATTTCAAAAAAAATTACCTGTGAAGTAGCATTAATTATGGATATTGAAACACGAATAACAGGAACTATTGCCCTGGAAAAAGGAATTAGAATACATGCCCAGTGTTTATAGGGAGAGCCTTTATTGAGAGGCATATTATTATTTTTGGCTTCATAGAGTAGAAGACTTTCCGGAGGCTGAAAACTGGTAGCACATAGACTGTAGTCAGATATATTTTGTTTGGCCCACCTGAAGTTGAAAGAAAATGGAATTAGTCATTGACACCTTAAAACATTCTACATTAAACATGACATTTCTTTAACATCCAATGTGGCAATAACTGAGACTAAATCCAACAAGCAGATAGATATGCATAGTTTGTCCCCTGGATAGAACATTTTCTCGCTCTTCAACTTATCAAATCTGCTCACCACTTACATACTCACCTCATCTAGTTTGCCACCCATAATCTTCAGTGGGAACAGATATGATGATGTTGGATCAAAATGTTCATTTACTTGTCCCCAGTAAATTTAATTCTTTGAGCAAAATTAATAAAATTTGTGTTTAAATAAAGCACAGAAGACTGCACGATATTTAGACTTCAACAACAGAAACCCAGCCCACAAATGCCTTTCAGTCATTTAAAAGCTATGTTGTATAAAATTTCAATTTCCCCTACTTTTGTAAGAATTTGAGCTCTCAACTGAGAGGAAGAGGGAGTGCTGAAAAGTGGTAAAGTGTTGTGCATGAAACCATATCTGTAAGAACGTTATAAATCACAGTGCCAAATATGCATTTTAAAAGTGCTTCTCACAGAGGGAAATCGCAGACATTGGTGGCAGGAAGTGAACGCTGGTGAAGGGATTAGTACTGGAACATTGCATGTCTGAAACCCAATCATAAATAACTTTGGAATTCATGATAGCTAAATAAAAGTTTTCAGAAATCTAAAAGAATTTGAGCTGCCTAAGAAATGACAGAAGTAACAATAAGCAAATTAAACAGGTAGGAAAACCTTGAAATTTTTTAAAAACTAAATATTTTTATTTGTTCTTATTTAACTTCTGCAACATTCTGAAATACTTATTATCAACCTAGCTGATGGGTAAGAAATCTTAAGATTAATATTAGACGGTCACCCAAGATCATCTGATAGTTTTTTATGCAGAACACAGTAATTATCACTTGTATCACTTATCTTCCCATTTTCATTGATTTGCTCCAGCGAGTGCCAGTAACATCTCCATTCATTGGGAATGAGGTCCATTACTGTTACTGTTTCTGGCATATTGAATACACCATGGGTAGCTTGCCAGGCTCTGCCATGGTTCTGGGTACATCCCAGGGGGCCCAGGCTTCTATGTCAGACCATCAACCATCCAAGGCCCATGGGCAGAGCCCAGGGGGATGTAGACAAGTCTGTCTCTGGTCTGCCATCTGCCTATGCAGCTGGGAACCGCAGCCATACATGCAATACTCTATTAATTTTTAACAGAATTGAAAAAGTAAAATCAAACATTTTTCTACTTTCAGTAAAACACACACACACACACACACACACACACATAAGCCTGAGAATAAACCTAACAAAGGAGGTGAAAGATCACTTGATCACTTGAATTCCATTATTCATCGATTTGCTTGAGCGGGTGCCAGTAACATTTCCATTGGACCCTATCACGTGCCAATATAGCCCAATGGCATCTGGTTGATTCAGGAATATGAAGAGCCTCAAACCGTTCCTTCAGGGTCTTGACAAGGTAGTCTGACCAGCTTGTAGGTGGGCGGCCACGTGATCTTTTGACATCCCATGGGATCCAGTCGGTAACGGCTCTAGTCCAGCGGTTGTCTCCAAATCGCATTACATGTCCAGCCCATCTGATTTTCGATGCCTTGGCAAACGAGACAGCATCCCTGATTCTGGAATAGCGACGGAGGTCAGAACTCCAGATACCTTCTCTCACTTGAGTGAGGCGTGATATTCCAAGCATAGCTCTTTCAATTCCTCTCTGGGAGACCCAAATAGCATTCTCATCCTGCTTTCGTAGGACCCAGGTCTCTGAGGCATATGTTAATGCACGGAGAACGGTGGAGTCGAAGAGATGTGCCCGGAGCTGGAGGTTCTTTGTCCTTTTAGCTATTTCTTTGATGCCTTTGAAGGCATTCCATGCCGCTCTCTCTTCCTCCTGCGCAGCTCAGGTTTTAGGTCATGCATCATGTTGACTTCTCGACCTAGGTACACATAACTGCTGCATTCAGAGATGTTAGTTCCATTGACAGTGAATGGGGCCTCAGGAACTAGTTCATTTTTCATGAACATAGTTTTCTTTAGATTCAGCTGTAGACCTATCTTTCCACATTCTCGGTTGAAGTCAGCCAGCATTTGTGCCGCCTGGCTAATGTTTTGTGTTATTAGAACAATGTCAGGAGGTGAAAGATAGTGCACTGAAAATCTATAGAACATTTTAAAAGAGATAGAAGATATTCTGCACCCATGCATTGAAAGAAAATCTGACATTGTTATAATGAAAGTCTTAACAGGGTCAGGGATATAATAAAGTAGTTGGGTGTTTTCTTCATAAATATGAGAAGGTGAGTTTGATTTCCAGCATCCATCCATCAATGATCATCTTACCTAAAGTAATACATAGATTTAATAAATAATTATAATTGCATTTTTTTCAAAGAAATAAAATAAACATTAATGTAATCTGTATGAAAGAACAAAACACCCCCCCCCCAAAACCCAATACATCCTACATAAAGGAAGAGTGGTGATAAGATATTTCCTGATTTCCAAGTTTACTACAGATATGCTACTGTGGTAATTAGAACAGTATAGAAAGAGGACCAACAAGATAGCACAGGGCCTTGGGCGTTTGCTCTGCATGTGACCAGCCCTGATCTCTCTCTAGCACTTCATGTAGTCCTTCAAACACTACTAGGGGTCACTCCTGAGACTAGACCCAGAAATAGCACCTTAATTTTGGTGGATGTGAACCAAACTGGAACAAAAAAAAAGCAAATAAAGCAGAGTAATACTAAAATAAAAATAAACACACCGAACAATGGAAAATCATTGAAAGTACACAAGTAAACCCACATTTATATGAATTGTTAATTAAGGCAAAAAATTCAGGAGAATACAAGGGAGAAAGGAAATTCTCTTCAGCAAATGATGTTGGGCTGACTAAACAGAAACATGTAAGAGTATGAAAGCAGACTACCAATGCATGCCATACACAAAACTCAGTTTGAAATGTATAGAAATTTTGGATAAAAGTCTGAACCTATTTTTTAAAAAAGAGAAATCCGAGGCAATATAATCTATGACAATGGCCTCATCAATGCCTTGGGGTCTCTCTTTCACCAACCAGAGGACAAAAGGTACTGGGGAAAGAGTGAAGGAATCGGGGACATGGGTGGTGGGAAATGGGCACTGGTGGAGGAATGGGTGCTGGAACACTGTATGACTGAAACCCAAACATGAGCAGTTTTCTAATTGTATATCTCATGGCGGTATAATAAACATATTTTAAAATATATTGAAACAACATAAATGCCTAACAACAGGTTATTTGATAAAGAAGATGAGGCATATATACACAATGGAATACTACTAAACTCTTAAAAATATTAAATTCCATCATTTGGTAAGAGATAGATAGAACTTTAAAGGATCATGTGAAGCAATCTGAGGAGAAAAATAGTACAAGTATTCCACTCAGAATGTGAAAGAAGAAAAAATCATACCAGATGAAATCTTGAGATTCCTACTGTAGAACATAGTGAGAGGTTGGGAATAAAGGAAAGAAGTCATACAGGGTTCTGGGCATCTTGGTGATGAGTATGTTGTTTTAAAATACATTTGATGTGATGTACTCTGAAAATATATGTATGTGATCAGCAAGATAATAGAACAGATATGTTGCTTGTGTTGTACATGATTGACCTAGACGTGTCCCTGACACCACGTATGATCCTCCAATCCCTGCAAGTAATGATCCATGAGCACAGATCCAGGAATAATCCCTGAGCACCACTGGCAATTTTTAAAACAAAAATTTATTTTTTTTTTTTTTGGTGGAGTCATACCTGGCAATGCTTAGGGGTTACTCCTGGCTCTGCACTCAGGAATTACTCCTGTCAAAGGTCAGGGAACCATAAGGGATGCCAGGGATCAAATCCCGGCCGGCTGCGTATGAGGCAAACATCCTAACCACCGTGCTATCGCTCCAGCCCCTATAAACAAATTGTAAAAACTTTTTATAAACAAACAAAAACATACATCATTGTGAACCACATAACTCAAATAAAAGATCTATAAAAGTAAATTGACAGGGGCCGGGGTGATAGCCTAGAGGGTATGGCGTTTGCGTTGCACGCCAGCTGGCCCATGCCGGGTTCGATCCCCGGCATCCCATATGGTCCCCTGAGCACCGCCAGGAGTAATTCCTGAGTGCAAAGCCAGGAGTAACCCCTGAGCATTGCCGGGTGTGACCCAAAAAAGCAAAAAATAAAAATAAAAAATAAATTGACAGTTACCACTCTTGTTTTATATATTTTAAACAAAGTGCTTATATAAATACAAAAAATAGATCAAGATTTATTAGTAAGATCTATTTAGAGCTTATATACCACTTACATTCCTGTCCTCATATTCCTTTATTATGGCCAAGTATTCATTTACATTATGCCTAGGAAAAATGCACTGCCTCCCTTACTCTTTCTTCATTCACACTACTAGCTACATCACAAGAAATAGAAGGCCGAGTTGGAATCTGGTACATCCCATCCATAGGCTTCCTAATATACCTATCAATAACATAGTGGAATGCCATGGAAGAGACACTTTTAGGCACACTTCAGAATGGACTTCTGTCATTTACCAACAGCACACTTTTTGTATCCATTGCCACACATTTCACTATGTTCTAATAGAGGTCAAACTTTAGATCTCTTTGTTAGCTTTCCATAACTTCCACCCGCTTATATCACTTTAAGGTCAAAATATTCATCCTGATTTACAACTTGTGTTTTGTTTTGTTTCACAAGTTCTAAAATGGATTTATAATTTGGCCACCAATCTAATATTGTGAAATTCATTGGAATGAATACTAAAGTTTTATTGTCAAAACAAACCAGATCTCCTACTACTGTTACATTTTCTTTTGCCCAAATTTTTTTGCATCTAAACCAGACACATTTAAATTAACCTTTCAAGGATTATTTTACTTCTTCCCTGAATCTCTCAACATATACCAAAAGTCAGCAAATGCCTTTATTTTCACCTTATTGCCAAGCCAATCAAAGATTATTAAGCTACCTCTATTATAAACCTACTTTAAGGACTGACAGATGAAATAGTTGGTTTTGTTTTGGTTTGATTTTGGTTTTGGTTTGATTTTGATTTTGGAGCCACACCCTGCTGTTCTCAGTGCATAATCTTGGCTCTGTGCTCAGAAATCAGTCCTGGCAGTGCTCAGAGGATCTCAGTGATGCTCTGAGTGAAACTCAGAAAGGCAAGTTCTTTACATGCTGTACTATCTCTCTCAGCCTGAGAACAATTGTTTTATTGTTGCTGTTCTTCTTGCTTTGTTTTTTTAATTTTTAATTTGCTTATTTCCTGAGATTGTTCTTCCTGATATTTTTATATAAAAACATGAATATTTACCTAAAACTGCTTCTATTTTATGCTCCCTTTCCATAGTAATGTGGGAAAATACTATTAAATTTGGTTTATTGAAAATAATGCTGCAATGAACATAAGTGTGCATAGATTTTCAAATCACTGTTTTTGAGTACTTTGGTTAGGGATCTAACATTGCATTGGTGGACCACATAGTAGTTACATTTAAAAAAAAATTTGAAAACTCTCTTTGCTGTTTTCTGTAAAAGCATAACAAATTTATATTCCCACCAACAGAGAATCGGGATTCCCTTTTCACACATCTCCACCAATATTGGCTGATCTTTTTGCTGTAGGAATTCTCATAGGTGTGAGATGATTATCTCCTTGCTGTGTTGCTCAATATTTCTCTGAAAATCAGTGAATTTTTTTCCATGTGCCTATTGGCAATCTGTATATGTTCAAGAGGGATATTTATAGCAATGGTCCTCACTCTAGACTACATAGGAAGGGTCAAAAACCTCGAAAAAATTACTTACGTATGGAACCATCTTTAGAGATTTTCCATCAGTGCTAGAATTGGTCTGAATATTAGGATTTTATAAAACTCTTCAGATGTGACTGGATCAACAGTACAGTGGGAAGGATGCTTGCATGAATGTTATTGATTCAGGTTCAATCGATTGGCACCATATATGCGTACCCAGAGTCGAACCAAAAGCGATCTCTGGTTCTCATCTGGGCCCTACCAGCAATGGCCCAAACAAAAGAAAAAATTCTTCAGGTAATACTTATGTGTAGCAAATATTTAGAACCTCTAGTTAAGAGGAATGGGTACTTCTTCACGACAAAACAGGTCTCAACTGGAATGAAACTTGAGTGCTGTACATCTCCCTCATCTCCCACAATTATGTACACAGACTGGCCTTGATCATGTTCCTCATTTTATTGTTGAATGTGATTCATCATCATCATAAAGAATCAGTAGTTGGTTTAGCCAGGAACCTCTCTTACATGCTCTTGCTTCTCTACTGGCAAACTGCTTTAATCTTGTTTGAAAAATAGCTTGTCAGTTAGTGAATGATAAAATAAATGAAAACAATAAATAATAAAGAAGAGAGACATCCAAAATAGGAGATAGAGAATAATGAGGGGTAAGTCAACATTATAACTGTCTATATGTAGATGTTTGTAAGCAGTTGTTTTCTAGTCCTAATTTCCATTTAAAAACCAGGAACAATAACAGTATTCAGGCATAACTCCATTGGAAAACAAATGCCCAATCTTTACTTTTCCACTCAAATAATATTATTTATATGACAAATTTTAACTATATTTGTCTAAAGTTAAAATGCTAATATCTGGCTTTGGTTGTCAGTTGTCATCTCCATTGTTAAATAGTTGATTGGGATAAAAGATCGTTTCATCAATAGTTTCATGCATCCAAGATTTATTTTATGGGTGTAATACTTATAATGCTCAAATGAAAGTTTACTGAAAAATGGAAAACGCTAACATGTCTGATCAATTTGGCACAAAAATGAGTTCCTCCCATTCAGCTTCCTTATATTAATGAAATAAATCTAAACAAAATTATTCCAGTGGCCTATTTGTCAGACATGCTAGCCAAACCAGTTAAGAATTAGCAATATTGAAATGGCCTCTAGGGAATAAACCAGATTTCTGCTAATATTTCTGCAAACTAGCCCAGCAGTATCCTTTCCAGCTTTCAACAGATTTCTGTTATTATTTCTGTAAACTAGTCCAGCAGCATTTCACACATTTGATTGTACTTGAGATTAAGAGGGTATGAGTAGAAAATTCTTTGGCACCTAACCCATTTGAAGATTTTTCTACCATTCCCATTACCTCCAAATCTGACTTTGAAAAGCTACTTGTTTGATGTATATGCTACTGAAACATTTGTAAAATGTGGGCATAGAACAATAAAAGAAAATCAAATTAACCATTTTATGTTGTGTTCTTTATGAAATACAATGTTTGGGGAAAAACAGATAGCCCTTCTTGAATAAAAATTGCTTCTGAATTATGAAAAGCAAACCTAAAGCAATTTACTCTACAGAAATAAACCAAAATAATTGACTGAGTTACCAATTTTGTTAATAATTTCTTCCTCATAAATTTCACTATGATTTATTGTTTTAAGCTTAGTACTAACCATAGAGTTTGTTGGCGACAAGGTAGGGGACTTTAACGGGTGTATTCCAGTGAGTATTAGGGTTTCCTGTGTAGAGAATAAGTTAAGAATTATTGGCCTTGTGAATTTCAGCCTATTATATCAGCTAAGTTTCACAGTAATTAAATGCTGCCAATAAAACCACTTGAGCATGAGGTCATCTCATAAATGAAAGGAAAATAATTTGAGTTACTACTCCTTAATAAATCAGTTTATGCACAAGTCAGATCAAATTGATTAAAGATCTCAACATCAGATCTAAATCTATAAGGTATATCAAAGAAAACATAGGCAAACCCCCCTTACATTGGAGCTATAGGCATCTTCAAGGATGAAACACCACTGACAACACAAATGGAAGCAAAGATAAACATATGAGATTATATTAAACTTAAAAGCTTCTGCACCTCAAAAGAAATGGTGACCAAGATACAAAGATAGTTCACAGAATGGGAAGACTATTTACCCAATACCCATCTGATAAAGGGTTAATATCAAAGATATACAAGGCCCTAGTATAATTTTTCAGAAAAAATATCCAACCCCATTAAGAAATGGGGAGAAGAAAATGAACAGAAATTTCCTCAAAGAAGTGCAAATGGCCGAAAAGCACATGAAAAAGTGCTCCTCATCATTAATCATCAGGGAGATGCAAATCTAAACAATGAGATATCTCACTCTACAAAGACTGGACACATCCAAAAGAGCAAGAAAAACCAGTGCTGGGGAGAAAGCGGATTCTCATCTATTGTTGGTGGTAATGTCAACTTGTTCAGCCTTCTTGGAAAATAATATGGGCATTTCACCAATAACTAGATATTGAGCTCCCATTTGACCCAGCAATACCACTCCTGGGAATATACCCTGAGAAGCCAAAAACACACAGCAGAAACACCATCTGCACTTCTATATTCATTGCAGCACTATTCACAATAGTCAGAATCTGGAAACAACCTGAATGCCTGAGAAAAGAAGACTGGATAAAGAAGCCATGGTACATCTACACAATGGAATATTATGCAGCTGTCAGGAAACACTAAGTCATGAAATTTGCCTACAAATGGATGGACATGGAGATCATCATGCTTAGTGAAATCAATCAGAAGGAAAAGGACAGATAGAGAATGACTGCATTCATCTGTGGGATATAAATATATACCAGTGTTCTACTAATTGTTGGAAACGGTAATGCCAGACTAGAACTGAGCACTGAATGTAGGCAAAGGGATTCACATAACCCCTAAATGTATGTATGGCAAGCCACAATGTATGAGAAAAAGGAGAGACAGAGGGAGAGAGAGAGAAGAGGAAAAGTGCCTGCTTTAGAGCCAGGCTAGGAGAGGAAGGAGGGAATCTTGGGGACGTTTTGGTGGTAGGAAATATGCACTGGTGGAGGGATTGGTGCTGTAACATTGACTGAAACCCAATCATGAACAGTTTTGGAAATGTCTATCTCACAATGTTATAAGAAAAAAAAGAAAAAAAAAGAAATCAGTTTAGAAATTTATCAAGTACCTTAATATACAATTGTTCCTCTACATTTAATTTTCATTTTCACTCTCAAAGCACCTTGCACTTTATATTTAGAATATAAATAGTCTCAGTTGCCTTCCTTAAGCACGAAAAATCCCATGAGGTGACATTTCTGTGTCAGTTTCCTTCACATATACCTCCTCAGTCCTAAGCAATTTACATGCTTTAATTACATGAAAAATAATGGAAAAATAAGCATCTGGAATTTTGATTAGCTGCTTCTTGGAAGTTATATATAGGAGTGTCAAAACTATTATTAGAAATAGTACACAACATGATATTCCTTTGGATACTTAACTGTGATTATTTCGTTTATTTGAAGTACAAGATCATTTTCAGCGATTAAAAAATTACAGCTTTTGGAACCACTATGCAAAGGTCAGGGCTTACTTCAAGGAAGCTCTGCACTCAGGGATCTCTGCTGTCCATCTCAGGGGACCATAAGTGGTGATGGGGATCAAACCCTACTCAGCCATGCATAAGACAGGTGCCTTAAGGTTGAATATCTCCAGAATTCTGTATTTAATCTTTTAAGATGAAAATAACATGTAAACATTATGCTTTGGATTCAATGGAATAGCTCCAGATTGTCAAAAGTAAGCATTATTCCATAGTCCAAGAAAAAGAGTTTAAGGGCCGGAGAGATAGTCCAGCAGGTAGGGTGTTTGCCTTGCACGCGGCCGGCCTGTACTGGCCCAGGTTTGATCCCGGCATCCCATATGGTCCCCGAGCACCGCCAGGAGTAATTCCTGAGTGCAGAGCCAGGAGTAGCCCCTGAGCATTGCCGGGTGTGACCCAAAAAGCAAAAAAAAAAAAAAAAAAAAGAAAGAAAAGAAAAAAGAGTTTAAGGCACATCAAGAAGGGAGGAATATACCCACATGCTCAATAATACATGAATAGATAAAGATGCTATGGTATATATACACAGTTGAATACTACACAACTACAAGAAACAAAAGAAACTTTCAGATATCTGTAACATTGATGGAACTGAAGGGTGCAATGCTAAACAAAATTAATTCAAGTGTAGGGAAAATATTAAGTGACCTCATAAGTATATATATATATATATATTATATATAAAGGGAAATATATAGTATTAAACCATGATAAACTCTTAGTTGTTGATTATAAAACATAATACAAAAGAGTGAAATGAGGTGTTAGGAATGATGAAGAAATGGAGTAGAAGTAATATATGGACACAACTGGAGCATCCTGCACACTTTTGAGGTGCTGAGTTATGAGAAGTATAGAAGATCAAAAAAATTAATACTATTGTAAACATGTTAAGTAAACTATAATAATAAAATTTAAAAATTAAAAGGAAATTTTTAGAGAATGAAGAATTATGACTGTTGTTAATAACAAATTTGTGTTACAAGTATAATTAAACTTCTCATTTAAGAATTAATTCAAGAAATTAAAATATTTAAGTAAATCCACCATGATTCTCTAGATAAATAGAGTAGATTAGATAGATAGATAGATAGATAGATAGATAGATAGATAGATAGATAGATAGATAGATAGATAGATAGATAGATAGATAGATAAATTAATAAGTTAAAAAATTCTAGCAGAAACAAGTCTTTAAGTACATGCTTTAAGTACATACTTAAAACACTACTGGGTAACATAAAATTTTATGAATATCTATGAATAGAAACAGATATGGATTTGAGTGAATCTAGTCAATTATCATTCAAACTGAACCCATAAATTATATCAAAAATCATTGTTTTAATTAGAGGGGTATTTTTACAAAAATCCTAACTAAGGAAGAAATTATGAAGAAAATTTCAAAAAATTCTAATTAAATGCTATGACATGACTAGCTAACAAAAAAGTTTTCTTCATTAATAAATTTTTTGTTTTAAATAGATTTTTGGCAACAATAGGATTATTTTTACAAATTCAATTAACTGTCCAGGAAGAATATCAACCAAATCCTTACCATTGGTTTAAGATGCTATATTAAACCTACTTACTTTTAGAAAACTATGGTCCTCTATATCTGCTTTCGATCTGATCATTTTTGATCATCTGCTTAGGTTATTGTCTCACTTAGAAAAATATTAGACCCTATCTCTAATAAAAATGCTAGTACACGTACCTTCATTTCACTAAGACTTCACAACTGAGCTTTTTAAAAAAGTTTCATCATAATCAGATGGATCACATTTGCATTAGTTTCTTCTGTGTTTCCCTTTGAATTTGAGAGAGAGAGAAGCGAAAGTTTAGATTACAATCAACAAAAAGCCTTGTTGGCATGATTCAATTCTGTAAGAGATAGATGAACCAGATGACATTTCTAGGATTTTTCCAAATTATACTATAGATATTAGAATAATGTTCTATGATTGGAACTGAAGCACTTCTTTTCAGAGACTTATTGTTTGGTATGTGCTAGTATAAACCTTTAAGTTACATATCATGCCTAAAAACTGTAAAGCTAAAAAATGTTTATCATCCTCTGCCAGTTAGTTCAGAGGGTTGGAGAACTCTTCTGGTTGGAGCCAAGTCACATTTCCATTTCTGCAGAAGCCACTTAGTGTCAAACAAATAACAGATTTGTTCCCTGGCTGAAACTTTTACCTTAAGTATTAGCCAGCTCTTCACTACAGCAAAATTCAGTTAGTTTACCCTTCATCATAAGGGAACCCTAAATGATAATGTAGGTTAACCAATGGAAAAAAATTATCTCTTGAAAAGAAAATGTGAATATTGTAATTTTCTTCCATAAAATTTTGAAGATTTTGAAGATGCATCAACTTTTTAGAGTATATTACCTATCACTTTTATATCTCCTTAAATCTCTTCATATTGGAAGATTGATTTTGGTAATAGTACCATATATGGGCCATGGAATGTTGATTTTGGTAATAGTATCATATATGTGCTATGGAGTGAGATGAACTATTGAAGGAGTATGTATTTCTTTACTCTAGTCACTAAAATTTGACTACTATTTAAAATACATTGCAGATTATATAGTCTTCCCTTTATTTTGACTCAATCTCTTTCCTGTTCATGATCATTTATGGATGACTCTTTAACCTTTAGTGAAAGATAAACCAGGTTTTCCATCTTGAATGCAATTAAAGGGAAGGAGATTGGAACAAACAAGTAGTTTCATTCTCAGTCCTAGAGAACAGAGAAGTACCCCTACTATTTCTCTTTAAGTGAAAAGTAGTCCTCTACTGAAAGTACACCTCCAAAGAAATTTACCTTTCTTCTTTTTCTTTATAGAAAATTTCTATTAAAATTTTCAGAGTTTTCTAGAATACTTCCCAAGACATAATTTCTGTCATGATACTCTTCTACTCCCACAATTCTTGTCTTTTAACTATGTTTAATTTTTCTGTTCCTTACCTTAAGCTCTTATTCAATTTAGTAGATATTTATTTGGGCTTTTTATTCTTTTTATATCTAACACCTGGAATAAAATAGGTTTTGAACATATATTTATTAATGGTACTATTCAAGGACACATAACAAATCTTGCTAAAATCTATATGTAACCAGAAAGCTCCCTAAATAGTCAAAGTATCTCTGAGGGTAGGAGGGGAGATGGAAAGAGATTGTATCCCTTACTTTAAATTACACTACAAAGCTATAGTTAACCAACGCAATATGATACTGAAATAAAATAAGACTTTCAGACTGATGGAATAGAATTGAAATCCCAGAATAGACCATCAGATGTATGCACAGTTAATTTGTGGATAAGAAACTGGGTCAATAAAATGGAAGAAGGGAAGTTTCTTTAACAAATAATGTTGAGGAAAACTGGTTAGCCAAGTGCAAAAGAAAAAAAATAAAATAGTACTCTTGTCTCACATCATGCACCAAAAAAATAATTTGAAATGGACTGAAGACTTTGATGTTGCATCTAATCCAATGAAATAGCATAGATAACATAAGAACTCTTCACAATACTGACTTTAGAGGAGTCTTTAGTGATTCTACCACACGAGCTAAAAAAGCAAAAACAAATGATCAAATGAAGCTGCGTCAAAGTGGAAACCTTCCACACTGTAGAAGAATCAGCAGCCAAGAGAATGTGAGAAAGTATTCAATGTCTATACATCTGACAATGGACTAATCATCAAGTTATGCAAAAATTCACCACAGCCACCAAAACAATAGCAAAAAAACAATTCGAACAGAAATGAGGGGAGGGAATCAAGGGGTATTGGTGGTGGGAAATGGACACTAGTGGAGGGATGGATGCTGGAACACTGAAACCCAAACATGAACGTCTTTGTAATTGTATATCTCACAGTGGTATAACAAATAAATACACACATACATACATACATACATACATACATATATACATACTGGGGGAAAAGTGAAACAGACATTTCCTCAAAAGCTATGTGAAGAATATCAAAGAGCATATGAAAAGTGTTTATCACTGATTATCAGGAAAATCAGAATCAAAGTGAATGAGATATAACATTTTGAAAAAAATTCTCATTTTTGAAAATTTTTAATTTATTTGAAAAAAAATTTAAACACCTTGAGATAGACCATTACAGAGCTGTTCATGATTGGTTTTCAGTCATAGTGTTTCAATGCTCATCCATGTATATTTTCCCACCACGTGTCCCCAGTTTCCCACAAACCATCCCCCTTTACCTTCCCAACCTGCCTCTATAGTAGTTCTTATCTGCTCTCTCTCACTCTCTCTGCTCTCTCTCTCTGTCTCTCTCTCTCTCTCTCTCCTTTTGGGCTTTGTTGTCTGCAATACGGACACAGAAAGGTTATTATGTGTTGGGGGAAGCCACTGGGGTCCCGACAGTACCAGGAAGTGAATTCCCTTCTACCTCCGAACCGGCGGGATATGGCTGAAAACTCAGGAATCCAATGCAGTTTTAAAAAGGGCTTTACTATCACAGGTTCCAATATACAATCCAAGAGCAGGGAAAACCTCTGGACTCTCGGTTCCCAGCTGGGCCCCAGCCACGTGTAGGCCAAGATGGCTGCCACCACGTGTTGAGGCCCAACAGAGAATGGAGAGGATGGAGAAGCAAAATGCCAAGAGACTCCGAAATGGCTAAAAAAAGAAAAGAGCTGCTTTCTTCTTGCAGCTTATTTTATAGCTAGAAATCTGCCCAAACTTCTCAGCTTGGCCCATTCTGGGCTGGGCTGTCTAGAGATGAAAACAGGAAAACAGCTCTATAGAAATGTAGCAACTTCAGGAGACCATCTGGCTGTTTACAAGAACCCAGAGCTCATTCAAAGCTTCCCTAGTAGAGCTGGGAGGAACTGTAAGCTAAATGTAACTTCCCTGGTAGGGAGGGTCTAATGCCCTCAGGTAATTTCTCCCAGCACCTCACCTAATGTCTTGAGCCAAGATCTGCCTGGAAATGCCTTTATAGGGTAGAGAAGGGGGTTCTGAGATGGCATGTCTTTGTACCAAAGACTATACTAATGCCAGTTAAATATTTCTCCAACCCTTCACAAGAGTCTCCTCTACTTCACAGTAGTTTTGTATTTTAGTCGCCTGTGAGTTATCAGGGGAGCCATGCTTGCTTGCTTGGAGGCAAACAGCATTTCTTTCTGGTCTAATTACTTAAGCCATCCAATGTGACCAGGCAAATATGCTGGTAAGATCTAGCTAGTCCACAATGATTGTGATAGCATGAGAGAATATTTATACCAGCCAGTACAGAATACATAGTCAGATAAACTGCCACATTTAAACTACCCCCCTATCTACAAAGTGACCTGCAGGAGGCAATCCAGGGCAGATGCAGAGGCTTTTAGGTGTCCTGCAACAATCATGTATATTCGTTTCCTACATTAACACTCAGTTTCAGTCCAATGTTATCATTTCCATCTACTATTGTCATACTTGTCCCTTCTCTACTTACCTACCTTCGCATCCCCACTCACAGTTGTGGTAGATTCCAACCAGTGACAAACCCCCTGACCTCTTTTTTTTCCTTGCCATGTATATTTGTCTGTGATTCCATATCAGAAAGACTGGAAGTAGCCAGTAATAAAGGAATGTGGTAAAAAATAACTCTCATTCATCGTTGATAAGATTATAAATCAATTGATCTCAGGAGAAATAGTGGAACTGTCTCAAAAAATAAAAATTAATCTGAATATTGATCTAACAATTGTACTCCTTGGCATCTGTCCCAAGAAAACAATTTAGAAATTAATTTGAAAGCATATATGCACACTTATGTTTATTGCAATTCTTATTACAATAGCCAACATACGGAAATAGCTCAAGTGCCTAATGACAAACGAGTGACTAAAGTTGTGGTACACATACAAGATGTGATATACTCGGCTATGAGAAAAGATGAATGTTTATATTTTGCTATTACTTGGCTAAAACTAGAGGGTATCATAGTAAATGAAATAAGTGAATGGATAGTAGAACAAATGCCAAATGTTTTTCATATGTGATACATAAAGAAACAATATCAGGTAATGGAAAGAGTCTAATGAAGACAAACCCTTACTCTGACAACAACTGAGATTACCAGGAGAGTGTGAAAAGGTGGGAGGTGGATGGAAAGCGAATGTGTGGAAATAGAGTAGATAGAGAGGGTTAATGAGATACAGCAGATAGAAAGGGACAATGAGGCAATGGTGGAGGACTTGTAGCACTTTGGTGGTAGTTGTGGTAAAGTTCCAGTTCTTGCCAAAACATAAATATTAATACTATGAGAAAACAATGCTACTTCAGTAGTAATAAAAATATAATGAATTTCAACCCCTTCTGGGACCATTTATATAAATTTACTGAAATTCATTCTTACGTTCAGCTAAATAGAAGGACAAAAGTCACAGAACATAGAAAAAAATCATACAAATAAATCTTCGTCACATGTAAAATCAATTTTTAGATATTTTTATGTAATAAAAAATAACAAATAAATCATTGGACTTAAAAGCTTTCTGGTCTGGGAAATAACTCAAGGGTGAGCAAGTACCTTTCATATGGAAACCCTAAATTTGATCCCAGCCCTTTACCCAGAGCAGCTGGTGATCTTGGTGTAGCCCTGGAAGGCTCAGAGCAATGACAGGTTTGCAGGATTGGGAGAAGAGTGGAACGGAAAGAAACTACTTACAAGGTAAAAGGTTTTATTTTGGATTAAATACACATTTTTAAACTAGATGGAGGTCACTAACTTTGTACTTGTGTCAAATGTCACTAAAATATTCTCTATCAACTGGTGTTTTTATGTAATATGAATTTCTCCTTGTTATATTACTCTTTCCCCTGCCCCTCAAGGTCTTGCAGGTATGGCTACGGTGCCCTGTTGCATCCGCAGGTGGCAGACAGGAGACAGGCTTGTTGCCCTGTTGGCCCTGGATGATTGATGGTCTGACACAGAAAAAGACTGGGTCCCCTGGGATGAACCCAGAGCCATGGCAGAGCCTGGCAAGCTACCTGTGGTGTATTCGATATGCCAAAAACAGTAACAATAATGCACCTCATTCCCCATGAATGGAGACGTTACTGGTGCCCACTCGAGCAAAAGGATGAACAACGGGAAGACAAGTGACAAGTGATATTACTCTTTAAGTGCATCAAGCTATTTAAAAATAAGAGGCAGGATAGAGTGGGGAGGGAAACAGGGGATATTGGTGGAAAATGGGCACTGGTGGATGGAGGGATGGGTGCGGAACACTGTATGACTGAAACCCAAACATGAACATCTTTGTAATTGAATATCTCATGGTGGTATAATAAAATTTTTTAAAAAGTAATAATCTACTAGTACATATGCACCTCTTTTTAAACTTTGCAGTTTATATTAAGGTATAAAGGTATTCCTTTTGGAAATAAGAAGCAAAGTAAGATGCTGGAAGTGGTTACTTTGGACCAAAAAACAAAAAAGGTCAGACTTTCAGAATTATAGTCATTATGGTAATTATTTCATAAAATGAAAAGCTTCCATTTTCCCTGTGCATCAAGTTATTCTAACAAATTTCTGCTGTTTAGAGACAGCCTGTTTAAACATATGTTTCTTATATTTTACAGACATACTTGGCAAGTGCAAGATAAAATTGATGCCAATAATGTGGCTTATACAACTGGGAAGCTAAGCTTTCACACTGATTATCCGGCGCTCCATCACCCACCTGGGGTAAGGTGAGACCCAACGGATTTCCACAAGGCAATCCACAGACACATATCTGTACCTGGAAGAGGATACATTTCACTAACTCATTTGCATTATGTGACCTGTTTTTCTCCAAACACAGTACAAGCACGAAATGTCTACACAGAATATCCTGAAGAGATTCATATGTCCATGCATTTTGGAAGCAGGGTGTGGGAACAAACCTGGCAGTGCTCAGGACTTACTCCTGGATATATCCTCTGGGATCTCTTTTGGCAGGGCTTGAGGGACCTTAGGTGTTGCCTTCCAATGAACCCAGGCCAGCACCTTACCTGCTGTAGTATCTCACAGACCCTGTCTATGTATTTTCAAACACTTTTCTTTTTTCCACCTGGAAATAACTGTTGCTGGTATTTCGCTTGTTCTGAGCAGATTTTACAAGAGTAGTAGCCCACCTTGAGCTTCCTTTGTCCATTTACCATTCCACAGATCATTATTTAGATCCCGTTTTCATACTAGTGGCTGTATTCACAGGGGAAGTTCTATTCTGAGCCAGCCAGGAAATTGTGATCTAGAGAACTTCAGCTAAGATAACTTGTCTCTGCTCCACTGGCTCTATCATCCTCAAGCATGCTAGCCACTCAGCAGATGCACATAAAGTTGGCAGATTTTCCAGAAAAGCAAGTATGCAAGGTCTCTTGAGACCTAGGCTGCATAGATACTGTAACTTTGCTATGTTTCATAGACCAATCAAGTCATAAGTTTATCTCTCTTTAAAAAGTAAAGAAATAGGGGCCGGAGCGATAGCCCAGCAGGTAGGGCGTTTGCCTTGCACACGGCTGGCCCATGCTGGCCTGGGTTCAATCCTCGGCATCCCATATGGTCCCCGAGCACCGCCAGAAGTGACTTCTGAGTGCAGAGCCAGGAGAAACCCCTGAGCATTGCTGGGTGTGGCCCCAAAAAAGCAAAAAAAATAAATAAATAAATAAATAAATAAATAAATAAATAAATAAATAAATAAAGATAAATAATAAATAAATAATAATGAGTAAATAAATAAAATAAAAATAAAAGTGAAGAAATAATGCTTCTTTTTCTTATGGCAGAAAGTATAAAAAGCATGCTACAAAGTATGTTAGTGCAAGCAAAAGCACCACTGATATTGGAAATACCAGTTTGGAGAGAAACAAATTCAGTATGATTTGTTCTAAGTGTAACCCAGAGATTCTCTGAGATCCTGGTGGTTACAAGCCAAAATAATCAACTCAGTTCTTCCATCAAATATAGAATAAAATCTAAGTATAGGTCAAAAAATGTAATTATAAAAGCATATTTTAAGTAGACTATAAAACTGAAGATTGGATTTGAATATTTTAGTTGTCTGCTATTTATTATGAGCTTAGATTTTCCCTTTGTGTTAAAATGGAAAGACAAAGAAAAAGTGATTAGATGACTTGATAAATATTCCTGAAGTAGAGTATAAAGTTATTTTTATACCATTTTATACTTTAAAAAATTATTGTTTGGCTTTCTGATCCTTCCTCATACATATTCCTTCAAAACAGACATAATAATCATGAGGAAATAATTCAAAAAAGATTAAATATTTTTCAAGGTGATATTGGAATAATAGAGAACTTGAAATTGAATCTACCCTCTATCTAGTTTTTCATACTATTATGATTTGGGCTTCATCATTACAATAATTTATATATTATAATTGTAACTCATTACAAACTTTTTTGAGCACAATAACTGTGTCTTATATTTCTCTATCTCTCAAAGCTTAAATCAGCACCTGACATATAAAAGGCACTTCACAGATAAGCTATAAAAGCAAAGCAAAAGTTCCACCTGTCTTCATCAGAAAGTGAAACATCCAAAGCTTAGTTAACCAACAGAAAATTTTCCAATAAAAATTCCTGAAAGGTTATGTTCTTATAGGAGAATAATGATAAAATTGGCACCTGTTTGTGCTATTGTTCAAATTTCCAATTTTAATTATTCAATGGTTTATGTACCAAAGTTTAAGGTTTTTCTTTTTTTTAAAATAACAAATAGTGTAACTCAAGGTAGAGGAACATTGATTAGATAATCTGAATGAAGAGTTAACTGTGAAAATTCAGCTTAACCAATTAGAACCTTTAAGCAAAGATAAGGAGACACATCGCTAATGAGATACAGTTGTTGTTTTGCTTGCTGTCCTCTGAGATTAAAGCCATTCTGACAAAAAAGTAACATCTAGAACCAAAATGTTTTTCTCCTAAAGGCTGATATGAAATTAAGTTGGGTTTTATACAGAGTAGACATATATTTACTTTTTGAATTAGTCATACATGTTATCAGACCCATGATCTTTTCTTTTTATAATAATGGATGAAAGTTTAAGTTCACAAAAGCAGATGGTTACTTGGCCTAACCATATGTAAAAGATTTCAAATGATTTTTTAAAGACATATTTGAAAAATTCTATGACTTCATCATGGCAAATCTAAAAGGACTTCAAAATAACATGCTCATTCTCTCAAGACAAAGTTATACTTTTGATTTATTTTCTTGGTGTTTGATAGATTTAAGGTAGACTTTTTTTTCATCATCTTTTTAATCACATAGCTTCACTCCCCACTGCACTGATGATGAGATGATATTCAAAATGACATAATCTGTTGATGTTATTAGCTTTTAAAAAAGGCATCAACTTAAGACTTAAAATTTATTGAGGCTAGTTCTCTCTTTACTTCAAAAAATCAAAATCTCATTAGCCTGAAATGGAAGTTAAACTTACAAAGCACACAATTTTAAATTTGTAAGAGTAGTATAAAAATTTCTCTACAAGAATTTTAACTCAAAGTGATCACTTTTACCATTTGTTAGCTGAGTTCTCACCAACTGTACATTTTCACCTCTTATTCAATGGTTTATGTTTCCTTATCTATAAGATGGAAATGAAAATATCAAATTCTAATGATTTATATGGAATTAAGCAACATAAGTTATGTATTATAATTTGATAACAAAATATTTGTAAGCTTTAAAATATTCAAAAACTTTGTGTAATTTGGGAGGTAGGCAATAGAGTCACTAAAATTTTAATTAAAATTAGTTCAGTAATTTTTCCTTAATTATTTTAAAGACAGCCATTTTCCAAACATGTCATTTATTCTACCCTTTCATTTAAAAATTAGTAATTAAAAATTAGTAATTATAAATAGATACCAGTGCTTTACTAAATGTGTGAAATGGTAATGGCAGATTAAAACTCACCATTGAATATACACAAAGAGACTTAAGTAATAAACTCTAAATATCTGCAGGGCTAGCCACAATGTGTAAAACAAGAGGGAGAGAGATGCACAGGCAGAGAGAAAGACAGAGAGAAAAGAGAGGAAACAGGGCTACCTGCTGTTGAGGCAGCCTGGGGGTGGGCAGGAGGGGGTGGGGTACATTGGTGGTGGAAATGGGGCACTGGTGGAGGGATGGGTGCTGGAATACTGTATTACCAAGAACCAATTATGAACACCTTTGTAATTGTATGTCTCATGGTGGTATAATAAATTTTTTTTAAAAATTAGTAATTGTGTAGGAACAGGATTGTGCCTCAGCCGCAGAGCTTTTGCTTTGTGAGTATGAGGCCTGTGTTCAATCCCAACACTGAAAAAAAGAAGCCTCACTCATTATTAAAAATATATATTAACATAATTATCCATAGCTTACATTATTACAGCATAACAGAGACATAATTATACTTCTACTCCAAATTTTGTAATTCTGTGATATTCAGGGATCAGGTTAATTTTTAAATTTTCACTCTATATGTATTTGAGATTTTTATTGAAGTAACATTGCATTACAACATTTTATAATTTTAGGTGTACTTCATTAAAATATATGTTATAAATTACATTACTTTAGTTACTGAAATTTTATTTTATTCACCATATAATTGCTTTTTTATTTAAATAAAAATTGAATTTCAATGCCTGAGTCTCACTAATCACATCTCAAGAGCACAGTAGTTATGCGGAACCAGTGACCACTATAATGGACAACATAGAAGAACATTTTCCTCATCACAGAAGGTTATAATGGCGAAAATAATTCTAGACCTTCTATAAGGAGAACCAAGCTCAATGGTATTTGTTTTCCATTCGCTAACAGTCTATTACTCTGTATATTTGATCATATTATCATTTTCCTGTTCACAAGATCCATCAAACATTGTTTTTACTTTCATTTACCAAAGATGGTAATTTATATAGTTTAATAGCCTTTTTTATTTTCAGTCTCATGATAGAAGTACAATTCCATTCAAAAGTTTTATTTCTTTTTATTTATTGATTTTTCCAAACAGAATAATCTATAACATTTGTCCCTAATTTTAATACAAAATTACACGCACTATAATTTTGACTTCTTATTCCCATGACTTATTGCCCTCATAGCTCCAAACTATCTCATTGTATTCTTATCATTATGTTGAACACATTCCACTACTTAGCGGTTCTTTCTCACTAAGTCGCAGCTTCTCAACAATTCATCCTATGTAACACCACTGGATTAATATTCTTCAATAGAGTCTTGACTATATTACTTACATATTCCAAAATATTTTATTATTTTATCTTTTGTTTTTGTTTTGTTTTGGCAACATCTAACTGTGCTCAGGATTTCCTCCTAGCTCTGATCAATATATGACGGGATTGTGGCTCTGTGCCAGGGCTCAATACTGGCTAGGTTTAAGGGACCACTGGGGAGCCAGGGACAAAACCAAGTCAACCAAGCACCTACCCTATTGTACTATTGCTCCAGCCACCCCTTGAAAGTCTTTAGTGATTTTACCATGTCCCAGAAAAGTGAAAAACCATGCAACATTAAATCGTCTTCCTGACAAGGTCCCCTATTACCTTTCTACCGGAGTAAATATTCTATCACTTGTGAACTGTCAATGTATGCAATTTTTTGATATTCAGTTAAGTTCCGCTTTTGTATAGTCATTATATCCATCATATTTCCTAATGTAAACCTCAGTTGCCCTTGGATTGATGCTAATTCCTTACAGACCAAAAGAAGGGTTACATCCTGGACTTGGATAGACCCACTGCAAGCAGTGAGTAAGCTACCCTGGCCTTGACATAGGACAGGTTAAGAGTCATAAGCAGTATAATAAGTTAAGAGCACGGTCATGGAACAAAAAGTGTCATGACCAAAGATAAGCAACTGATTTAGGAAACTATTGGGGTTAGGAAGAAAACTAACCTGGTTTAAGGACTGTAGTCTGGAATATATATACCAACATTTCCCAGGAAAAGCCACCTTTTGCCATGAGTCCATAGAGACTGTGTTTATACAAAATGACTAGAAATATTATTAAGAAGTAAATGTAATGATTGTTTACCAGCAAAGAAAAGGAGAAAACAACATGACCTTGGCTAGAATTCCGCCTTTGTCCTGGGTAGGATTCCATTGGGGGGGAGGGTTTGGGGTGGGGGACCCTCTAGGAAGGTTGGGGCTTTCACACCTGCTCATTGTCTTTGCATCAAAGTCTACTACCTGTTATTCCCAAACCCCAACCCTTTGGGATGCCTGTAATTAGCAAATTTAAATTAGCAAATCTACCTTGAATTAAACAGCGCTGACTACCAAGAAGCCTGTGTTCCTGTCCCTTTGTTCATCTGTTGAAAGTCGCCCAAAATGCCACACCCCTGTGGCATTTGCCTTGCCAAATCCCAATATCTGTTAGGGACCCCACTGAACTCTAACACTTATCCATTCTTTGCCATGATTAATCCAGCTTCTCTGTAGCCAAAATAAAATGGTTTAATACTAAAAAATGAAGTCCTCATTTTTGAAGCTTTTATGATATGTTCCTGTTGTTTGTTAAAGAAAGGTTTTCATGTCTGTTCCAGTCTTTAATTATTAACTATAGGATACTAATGACAAGCAACATTTCCCCACAACACCTTTCTCTTCTAATGCAAAATGGATAAAATAATTTATTTAGTGTGTTTTTTCTAAATCTTTCTTTTATAGCAATATGAAAAGAGTTGTAAGTGCAGGTCATTAAAAATATTCTCTATCTCTTTCTATAGGTTCAGCTTCTCCATTGCATAAAACAAACAGTCACTGGAGGTGATACAGAAATTGTAGATGGATTTAACATATGCCGAAAGCTCAAGGAAAGAAATCCTCGGGCATTTCAGATTTTGTCCTCCACCTTTGTGGACTTTACAGACATTGAGTGGATTACTGTGATTTCTCTGTACAATCGAAACACAAAATTATAGAGTAAGTACTATTTACAAATTTCTCAATGCAGTAAAATAGCTATCAGCAAAATTCTTGTGAACCTAAAATTTACATCAGTTTCCACTAATTCCAGAACCTCACTTTTAATAACTTTAATAAAATTTTAAGTAAAAATAAACATTTTTACTTAAAACATTTTCACCAAAATATTTTTCAGCCAATTATATCAATTCTATTAATCACTATTGAAGAAGTAACTAAAATATTATATATACTTGATCTTTTTTAAGCAAACACTGGTGTAAATTATGATGTTAGAACATCATATGCATGAAACCCTGTCATTAATAATATTGTAAATAATAGGATCTCAATTTTTAAAAAAATTAAGACAAGAGAAAGTATATAAGAGAGATATTTTAAACACTTCACTTTTAAAGATATACTTTCAATAAAGTTTTGAATGATTATACTGGTCAGAATCTTTCCAGCTAAAAGTGGAAGATGTCTAGAAATTAAATAATAGCATATAAAATTTTTTCTTGTCTTCTTAGCTTTGGTATCTCTATGTTGACTTCATTTTCTTTTTTTTTTTTTTCCTCTTTCTTTCTTTTTTTTTTTTTGCTTTTTGGGTCACACCCAGTGATGCTCAGGGGTTACTCCTGGCTTTTGCTCAGGAATTACTCCTGGTGGTACTCAGAGGACCATATGGGATGTCGGGGATCAAACCTGGGTCAGCTGCGTGCAAGGCAAACACCCTACCCTCTGTGCTATCGCTCTGGTCCCTTGACTTCATTTTCAACATTTGTTAAATTCTCTAATTCCCATCCTTTGAAGAGCAAACAAAATGCTTTATCTTACCCAAGACTCCAAGAAAACTAAATGATTTGCTGCTCAATTGGTGTCCAAGTGTATCCTTGAGTGGTAAGCAGAGCCAGGAAGACAGGGAAATTCTTATTGGCCTCTACTGAGTCACATATTCATCTCTGAAGCAAAGTCAATGCTATTTGAACCACATGGGCTAAGAATGAAATGGTTGTCTCCCAGAATTGAAGGAAAATGAAATATTCCCTACATACAACATTTTGATTTTTTTTTTTGCTTAAAATTATTTCATCTGACGTTTTTACAATAAGGACGTTCCTGGAAGACTAGAAAATGAGCTCCCATTTGACCCATCCATACCATTCCTGGGAATATAACCTGGGAAGCCAAAAACACAGCAGAAACACCATCTGCACTTTTATTTTCATATCAGCACTACTCATAATAGCCAGAATCTGGAAACAACCAGTGTGCCTGAGAGCTGATGACTGGATAAAGAAACCTTGGTACATCTACACTATGGAATACTATGCTGCTGTTAGAAAAAAAATGAAGTTATGAAATTTGCCTATAAATGGATGGACATGGAGAGGATCAAATTGAGTGAAATTAGTCAGAAGGATAAAAGAGAGATAGAGAATGACTGCATTTATTTGCATGATATATATTATGATATATATCATAATATATATTATATATTACATATTACATATTGCTTATTGCATATTGCATATTACATATTATATATTGTATATTAAGATACATATATAATGATAACAATATCCAAGTTGAGGCAAAACAGGGATCAGTATGTCTTGTCAAGGTGGAATCTACCACAAGGGTGTGGTAGTCAGAGGTTTGGTAAGATAGAGAAGGGAACAGTGTGCTAATAATTCTCAAAAATGATAATACCAGCCTAGAACTGAGCATTAAATATAAGGAAAAAGATACACATGAACCTCTAAAGGTATGTATAGCAATCCACAATATGTAAGAGAAGGAAGAAAGAAAGAGAGAGCAAGAAAGAGAAAGAGAGAAAAGAGTTAAAGAACCTGCTATAGAGGCAGACTAGGGGAGGGGGAGAGAATTGGGAACATTTGTGGTGGGAAATGGGCACTGGTGGAGTAATGGGTGCTGGAACACTGTATAACAGAAACCCAAACATGAACATCTTTGTATATCTCCTGGTGGTATAATAAAATATTTTTAAATAATAATAAAATTTTAAAAAAAATTATTTCATCTAATGTTTTTAAATACTTTCAAAAGTCATAGATCTGTCCTTTGATTTAATAATTATTTAGGCCATAGTTTATTTAACCAGAGCTCAGTTGATTAATTTTAGGGCATATTCAATTTTATAACTGAGAGAAATAGCCACATAGCATGAAAATAATCTTATTTAGTGAACATAGTGATAATACAAGGAATGGAATGCTTGCCTTGCAACAGGCCAGCCTGGGTTCCATCCCTGGCACCTCATATAACTTTGAGTCCAACCAGTAGTGATCCCTATGCTCAGAGCTAGAAGTAAGCCCTGAACACCACTGGGTGTGGCCCCAAAACAAACAAAAAAAAACATTTAATAAATAAGCACATCCCTGTTATATTCACTCAACTTTCTTCTGCATAGATATAGTTTTCATTTATTCACTCAAGTAATAGTTAATTGGGTTAAGCCACTTTTTGTTGTTTGTTACATATCATGAGCCAAAGATCCCTTTTCTCACGTACTTTACAATTCAATAGGCCATGTGAGAATCTCAATATTTTTAAAAATATGTATAAATTGTCATGACTGTTAAAAAATGTTAAGTGCTTGAGAAAACATAAAAGTGGAAGAGGATGAGCAGAAATCTATAGAACGAAAGGCATAGGAAGGATGGGTATTGTATCATTTTATAGTATTGAAGGAGACAGCTTTACTGAATTGGTGATTTCTGAGCAAGAACAAGAGGGATGAATATTGAAAGGTGTTTCCAGAATCTGCTAGCATCAAGGTCCTAAGAATATGTCTGATATATTCAAGAGATGAAGGAGAGGCTGGAGCAATAATAGAGCAGGTAAGGATTTGCCTTGCAAGCAGAGGGATTTCAGTCCCTGGCACGGCATATGGTCCCCAGAGCACCATCAGAAATGATATCTGTGTGCAGAGCCCAGAGTAACTCTGAGCACCACCAGACATGACCCCAAAACGAACAAAACATTCCAGGGACAACAAGAAAGCCAGTCTGGAGCAGAGTAAGGAAGAAGGTATTTAGTGAGGTGTCAGATGGGGATAAATTTATACAAATTCCTGTAGTCATTGTTGGACCATCACCTTTCACTCATAATCAGGGGGAGAACCACCACCAAATCGTGACAGATCTACATTGGTGTGAAATTGATTGCAATTTATTTGGATGACATGTGACTTGAGCTGCTATTCTAAACTGTGCAGAAAACAATAAGCACATGAGCAAGAGCAGTTAAAAAAGACTTCAGATTAGGAGGCGATGGTGCCTTAAACATAAGGACCACACCCAGTAGCAGCAGGAAGAAGGCTCTGTTTGGGTAGAACAGCTATGTTGATGACAGATTGGAAAGATACGTTCAAGAGAAAGGAAGACTTAATAAAGTCTAGTTCAGCATAAACCTGAGACATTGTCTAAGAGGCTGATCATCAATATATAAAAGAGAATAAATAACTGAAATTTTCTATTTTTTAACATGAAGTTTCAGATACTCTAAAACTACTTAAAAATCAAGGACAGATTGCCATTCTGTTATGGCACACTATACAGATTCTAAGCAAAAGCATAGAACATAGCTCTTAAATGTGGTTAACTAAATGGTTGCCATCTGAATCAATAGTGGGTTTTATTATAGTAAAATTCCATAATCCGGTTATTTTCAAGCTCTCAGGGATATCTCTAACGTATGCCAAGTGCTTATAATTAATCCACTTTAAAATACATTTTTGACAACAGGAGATAAAATAAAGAGAAGTTTCAGTTTACAGGAGCCTTAATTTCCTGGATATTTCTAGTTCATTTGATTTTCCTTAGGGCTACATATTTTAATTATTTTGAGATGTTTCTGTTTTGCCTCATTCAAAAAAGGTCTTGAAGGCTGCAGTGTTAGAGTTAATGCAGTCTAATAAAAAAGGAGAAGTGAAGCAAAAAATAACAATGATGAGGTTAAGCATTAGTGTTTAATCTCAGATTCTATAGAACTCAAGTTCAATCACATGAAGATGATTCCTATTCTTGCTAATCATGCATTCTGAACCAAACAAGATTCTTATTAAGGTATTTGTGCAAGAATAAATGGAATAATGTTCATACCTATCATGTAAAATTGATGTTATAATCCTAAAATTTCAATATAAAGATAAAATATGAATCTCCTTACCATAGAGGGACAGACAGAGCAAAGGCTAACTGACTAAAAAAAAGGTTAATATTTGCTGCTGATTTCAAATTCAATTACTTTTCTAGTGGCCAAATCAAGAATGATACATAATCAATTTGAAAGACTCAAGGACCGCTTAAAGTTTGAAAACTTTTCTGCAGTCTCACCAGTTTAACATGATGGGCCATACCATAGGGGTCTTCCCAGGACAAATGAAGAATCACACCGAATAGGTCATTTCTCAAAGATTCGTGTAACATAGTTAAACCAGAGTAATCACCATGCCGATTTTTCTCCCAGGAGTTGGTTCATAAATACATTTTCATCCAAATATGTGAACTTTAAGGAATGAATGCTTAATACACTATAACACAGCCTGGGAAGTAGCTCACAATTGTGGTTTTGCATTTTGGAGTCCAGGATTTGGTCCTGGAGCAGCATAGTTCCCAGAACACTTCCAGGAGTAAGTCTCTAGCACTGAGATGGAATTAGTCCCTGAGAACCTCTGGGTGTGACCCCAAAACCAAAAAAGAAAAGAAGAAATATACTGTACTTTGAGGCACACAGTTTAATTTCATTGAAACAGTTCATTGCAAAGCTCTGTCCACTGTTATGTGTAAAAACAGATTCTAGAAAAGATAGCTCTCAACAAACATAACCATTCACATCAAGGAGTTAGAAGGATAAAATAAACAAATCTGGACTGAGGAGATAGGACAGGCCCTAGGGTGAGAATCTGGCATATGTGGGAACTGATTTGGTCAGCACAAGATGGTCCTTCAGGCATTTCCAGGCGGTCCTGGAGGCCCTCAAGCATTAATAGATGCCCTGGTGGTCTCTCACACTGCTGGGCCATGCACAAAAAACAAAAAAAAATCTTCGCACTTTAGTCTTCAACAGTATGTGCCTGTTGACTGGTAATTTGCAGGAGTGGCTCCTGTGTCCACTGAAAATCTTCCTCCCAAAAGAAAAAGAAGAAAATATCACCCAGAGCAACTAGAATAGAATAACCCCCAAAAGTTTCAAACTCATCACAGCCTTACTAGTAACATAGGGAATGGCCAAATAAGAAAGGAAATATTGACTTACAGAAAATGATACAGAGAAAGAGTACCAGAAATTGATATATAAGATTAAAAAGCAAAGTTTCTTAGATATTTAGAAACAGTTAAAGGGGTCTCTAAACAGCACTGAACTCATATTCTAATTGTAGGACACAAATTGTAGAGAAGATGTGGTGGGGGTGGGATGCCAAAGAAGTTAGCTCGTTGAATATTCTTGCCTTTAATATTTTTGTTTGTTTATGTTTGAGCCACATCCGGCAGTGTTCAGAGCTTACTCCTGGCTCTGTGCTCAGGGTCCACTCCCACTGAGACTTGAAGGACCATGTGGGGTACTGGGGATAGAACCTGGTCAGCCACATACAAGACAAGTACCTTGCACACTGTGTCATCTCTCCAGCTCCCCATTTTATATTTTTATAATATATGTACATTTTTCTTTACCCTAAGGATCTAGGCCTTTTTAAGAAAACCTACTCTTTTTATTTGCTTTCTTTCCCTTAGTTGATTCAATAGGTAAATTCATTCTTAGCAGTTACTGCTCATCACCCGTTTTTAGATGTCAGACTGTGTAAGACCATGATCTGTAGACCATCTGTAGACCAACTGTAAGACCATGATCTTAGGTCTTACAGTTGATCATGATTCAGCATAAACCCAAGGAACAAGACACAAAGCACAGTGCACAAACAGTTACAATTTTTACTCCAAATACAATCACATCCATTTTTCTGTGCCTACGTAATAATAATAACACACTCTGCGACCTGTGACTTGTGATTGCTCAGCTGAATGTAATTCAGATCCTCCCATCAGTGTCACCAAAACTGGAGCAAGTAGAATTTTTCTTTGATACATGATGTCTGGACGAGAGCTGTTAGTTCATATTCTACTTCTAGGGCTGGCCCAGGGAATAATCTCAGGCACTTAACCACATTTCCTCATCTTCAGTTTTTATCAATCCCTCCTGGTTCTACCTAGAGACTAGGTGGTGTTAGTTGGTGCTTTATAACTGGCTGAAAGCCCACCATCCATTTATCTTTGTTTTGCCTCTGAATCTATTCATCACTTGATCACTTGAATCCCGTTATTCATCGATTTGCTCGAGCGGCCGCCAGTAACATTTCCATTGGACCCTATCACGTGCCAATGTAGCCCATTGGCACCTGGTTGATACAGGATGAATCAGAGCTTACTCCTGGCTCTGTGCTCAGGGTCCACTCCCCACTGAGACTTGAAGGACCATGTGGGGTACTGGGGATAGAACCTGGTCAGCCACATACAAGACAAGTACCTTGCACACTGTGTAATCTCTCCAGCTCCCCATTTTATATTTTTATAATATATGTACATTTTTCTTTACCCATTTTCAGATTTTAAGAATCTAGGCCTTTTTTAAGAAAACCTACTCTTTTTATTTGCAGGATTTATTTTCCTGAATCTATTCATGCATTGCTATATTCACGCATTGCTATTTGTTATCAATAAAGCTTAAATTGATAAGTAATTATGATTTCTAACTTTATATATAATATTTTTCTATGTTGTCTCATAATCCGTATACTCTCCAAAAGTATTTTAAAAACATAAAGAGTTGCATATGCAGCAAATATCTTATAATGATGTTCTATGTCCAGCTCTGTGTTAAATGTTGGTAGTGTAGCATTAAAGCAATTAATCTTCTAGAGTCTATCTTCTAGAGTCTTCTAGAAGTCTATACACTAAAATAGCACAGGTATAATGATACAAAGAATTTGTCCCAGCCTCTCCTTCAGTAAACTAGAGATTGAATTTAAAAAACAATGTATTTCAAATATTCAAAGAATACATTTATTTTTTGTTCAATCAAGCATTTTTAAATGCTTGCCTGGGCCAGGAAGATAACTAAAAAATACATTCTTAGAACCTGTAAAGCCTTGATTTTGATCCCTGGATTGCATGGTAGTCCAAATACCAGCAAGTAAAGCTTTGGTGTCCACTTAGCAGTGCCAGCCCAAACACTTAACTATCATTATGGCCCCCAGATGATGGATTTGAGTAACTCCAGCATTTTGCAGAAATGAACCCTGTTTAGAATTTTAAAAAATTCTAAAGACAATTTTTAAAGACAATCATGAACAGTTTTGTAAATGTCAATCTCATGGTGATAAAAAAATTAAATAAATACAGAAGTTCCCAAATGAGTAAGTAAAAAAATCAAAAGATAATCTGAATACCTTTTGTGCATTTATTTTAATTTTAGTAGTATATTTCAGAAACTTTTTCTAAGATGTAAATGTAAAATCTCCTTGACTTAAATGTTTAACTTTTTCTCCTTAAAATTTTTAGATTAGATGATAAAGGTCAAGTAGTTCGCATCAATTTCAATAATGCAACTAGAGACACCATATTTGATGTACCCGTGGAAAGAGTTCAGCCTTTTTATGCTGCTCTGAAGGAGTTCGTTGACCTCATGAACAACAAAGACTCAAAATTTACTTTCAAGATGAATCCAGGTGAGCATTTTCCCAAACGTAAAGAATGGATCTTTTTATCATTTAACACTAAAGAGCACTTTCTAAGCAGCTTTTCTCAAATATGGTTTATATATGATATTTCTGGGATGAGGATCTCAAGGAGCTATGAACATGCCTAAAAAGCAGATTTCTTTACTTTCCTTTTTTACTTTTAATTTGTTTTGTTTTTTGGTTGAACCACACCTGATAATGCTCAGGGCTAACTTTTTGGCTCTGTGCTCAGGAATCATTGCTAACAATACTCAGTGGATCATGTAGGATGTCTGGAGTCAAGCTAGGGTCAGCTGTGTGCAAGGCAAATATCCTATACTCTGTACCATTTCTCTTGCCCATAAAGAGGAAATTTCTGGCCCATCCCTAAAACATTGGTTTTCCAGATTTTTTTTTGTTTTGTTAGGGGGTTGGGTTTTTAAAACCATATCTGGCAGTGCTCAGGGACAGTGGTTCTCAGAGTAACTTCTGGCTGTGGATGGGGGTCACTCCCAAGGGTTGGTGAAGGAACCAAGGCAGTGCTGAGGATTGGCCTTGAGAGCTCCAATATGCAAAACTTATTTTTAGCTTGTTGGGTTATCTCTCTGGCTCCAGTTTTCCAGGCTTTAGATATATTTAACAAGCTTCTTAGTAACCCTTAAGTACACCAAATTTAATAACGACAACACAAGAATAAATGGTGGGGTGAAAAAGGAATAAATTCCTTAAAGAAAAGTTTTGATCAAATGATATTTAGTGTCGAATACAGAGACTGAAAACTTATGTTTTCTATACTTATCAATCAATATAAACTGAAATTTAATTTTTCTGTACTGATAAACTAATAAAAGCATCTCCATAATTCTCATTCTAAAATAAATGAAAAAAAATTACTAATTAAATTTATCTGCTCAGACTGAGATAGCACTAACTCTGGACATCAAATATTCCAGATCTTTACAACAGAGAAGAATGCATTCTGTTTTTCTGAACCATCTCTACTGAGTATAGTGACATAAAACTTGATATGATATTTATATTTTTAAACTGGAGATTGATATTCATAGCAAAAATATTTTTCTACTGTTGACTTGGTCAGTGAGATTTTAATTTGTTTTTATTTATAACTGATCTTTGAAATAATAAATGGTGGAAATCTCCATGAGGCTATGACTAAGCCGTCACAGCAAATTTATTTTTAAAGCAATAGTAGGTAAAATAGAATTTCCATGGGAAAAAATACAAAAATGGAATAAAAACATTTGGAATCTATTCTTTATGTAATAATAGTGTATCTTAGGGGGGAAAATCTTTCAACTTTTCATGACCTTATTTCTCATGTGTGGAAAACAAAATGTTTTTACAGGGTAATTATTTTGTTCTGTTTATCTTGTTTTGGGGCATCTCCCTCTGAGTGCTTGATGTCCCCAGGCCTATAGTGGTTTTAGTGATCTTAACTGGGGGGCCTATGAATGCCAGACATTCATTACAGGCCTTTGAGTTATCTCCCCACCCCATCTTCCAGGATTTTTAATCAAACTTACATATAGTGACATAAAATTCAAAGCAAGAATATCAATCCCCTTATTTGATGATTTAAAATTGCAAAATAAATTTCTAAGAGATAAATATTTATCAGAAATAAAAATTAATTTGTTTTAGACAGCAATATGTTTTTAAGCTGGGTGGAGCTCTGATAAGTGGGGAGTCCAGATGTGGAAAATGGCGGCCCTCATGGTGTGGGGGGTTCCTCTGGCTTCTTGCAACACTCTCCTGGTGTGGGGTGCTCCACCCAGCAGAAGAGCTGATCACAAGCACAGCTTGTCAGAGACCCACCCTACAGCAGTCTTTTTCAAGTCCACCCTAGGTATGCCTGATCCAGAGACTCACATACACGGGTCAGAGCTGCTACCGGCTCTCCCTGTGCCCAGCTGATCACGAGGCGCCGGGAGGAAAGGTGGGTTCTAGCTCTGGCCCACCACCAAGAAGCCAGAGGAACCCCACACCATGAGGGCCACCATTTTCCACATACAGACTCCCCACTCGTCAGAGCTCCACCCAGCAGAAGAGCTGATCACAAGGTTCATCAATAATGCATGAGATTAGAGGCGATACAAGAGTATCACACCCATACAGCAGAGCCTGGCAAGCTACCCGATATGCCAAATACCAGTAACAATTATAGACTTCATTCCCATGTCTTGATGGAATGGTTTGAGGCTCTTTGTCTTCCTGGAGTGAGCAGATGCCCTTGGGCTACACTAACATGTGACAGGACGTATGGAGATGTTACTGGTGCCAACTCGAGCAAATCAAGGATCAATGGGAAGACAAGTGAAGTGACACAAGTGATGTTTTTAAGCATGAAGTGTCTAAAGGTGTCTATAGGAGCCTGGTAGTCATATAGATTAAATTTTAGAAGCTTAAAGTAGGGTGAGGCTAGGTAATATAGTAAGTACCTTGCATATGTAAGACACTGGATTTGATCCCCAAGCTGTGTGTAGGAGGTGGAGTTTAAAAACTTTGCATTCAATTGTCTGATTTGCTATTATATATTGCAAAGGTATATGTATATATATTTATAATATAAAATATATGTATATTTTTATGTGAAGAAGCATATTGTTTTTGTCTGTTTTGTTGATTGGAGAGAGGACACCCAGACAGTGCTCAGGAAGTCCAGCGTCCTTACAGGTGATTTATTGCCTGTCTGCCGGAAGTTCAAAGTGAAACCCTGAGAAAGCAGTTCCAGGGACTACCATGATTACCCAGGAGGTTCTTAGAAGGTTCTAGAGCCAAACCCAATAGTGCTTAAGAGGCCCAAAAGCCTCCAGGTGTAAATCAAGGGTGTCATACTAGGTACCAGAAATCCAAGTGGAATTTGCTATGTGCAAGGTATGAACTTTAACCCTGGGACTATCTTTCACCAAATATCAATACCAACTGACATTTTCTAGCTTTGCAGATTATTTGAAGATTATTTAAATCCAAGATTATTCATGCTGACACTTTTTTTTATCTAGGGGATGTGATTATATTTGATAATTGGCGCTTACTTCATGGTCGAAGCAGCTATGAAGCAGGAACTGAGATATCCCGTCACTTAGAAGGAGCTTATGCCGATTGGGATGTGGTCATGTCACGGCTTCGTATTTTAAGGCAGAGTGTAAAGAACATAAACTAAGTCTCCTATAATTTCAGTAAGATTCCAATGTGTGTGTTTTGGAAGCTATGGTAAAGTTATTTGTCTCCACAGACTATAAATCATGTAATTTATATCATTATTTCTTTAAATCATTAAAGAGTGATGCACACATCACTTTTCTCATGTTTTCACTGAAATCACACACAATGGCAACTTTTTTAAGACTTTATTTAAACACCATGATTTACAAAGTCATTCACAGTACAATTGATTCAAGTATTTAATATTCCAACACCAGTCCGTCACCAATGTGCCCTTACCACCACCAAAGATCCTCGTTTCCCACCCACCCCCAACCACATGCCTGCTCCCTTAGCAGGCACTAATTATATTGCTTATTACAACATATATCTCATAATGGTACAATGGCAACTTTTTTAAAATACTGCCATATTCTTTGCTCTTGCCGAAAAATAATGCATCCTTCTCTGTTATGTGAATATTATATTTTTCACCTGCATAGGAGTCTTAAGTATGCCTGCAAATACTTTTGTCAAATAAAATATTTCTTCAAATAAAGCCTTCTTAAAAGTAAATATTTCTTTCAAATATAACATATTCTGCTTAATTGCCATGTCAAACATATATTTGACGGTACTCCAGCTCTGTCTGGGCTTGACTCTTTATGGCTGTCCTTTCCTAACGAGTAGGCAAGGGGCTCATGCCCCATTTCAAAGATGCTCAAATGAGGCGAACTCTGGATGTACTATCCTGCTGCTCAGATCCTAAGGCACTTAGCCCCAACCTTCCCTGAAGGCTGATGGGACAGGGGCAGGCCCTGAAACCTTGGCAGAGCCCCTTGCAAAAATGTGGCTTGTGCTTCAAAACCTTTTAGAGGGCTCAAACTTCTGTTTTTCCCACCCACTCTGTTGCAGGGCTAAGTAGGAGGGTTTCCAAAGGATCGTGGACATAGGGTAGGCTGGTGCACTGGTTCAAGTCAGCTTATTCTTTTCCTTATAGGAGTTAAACCAGGAGCGAATGAGGCAGAGCAGATGGGGGATTGGTGTCTGATTCCCATCTACTCTCTCAGAAGTTCAGTTATCTCCAGAGGTGCGAGGGGCCAGCTCCTGTCACCCTTGCACTGGGTCCTTGCTGAGCCTCAACTCACTCTCAGGGCCACACAGCTTCCATCAGGGAACCCTATCTTTAATCTGAGGAGCAGGGTTGGGTTATAGGCATTTTTAGTACATGACTGTGAAACCAGTCCAGCTACCTGCTAATGGATAGCACACCCTGCCCTGATGTGCTATATTGGAAAATGAGCTAGAGCACCCTGGCCCAGGATAGTGCTTGTTACAGCACATTCTAGGGGCTCTGAAGCAGTGGCCTTGCTGAGTAACTGCTGGGAGTTTGGGCGATGCCTCCTTCCTCTTTCTGGGACCACTGGGGACTCTTCCTGCCTGGCCTCCCCAGTGGAGTTAAAGATTGATTCAGTTCCTCCAGCTTCAGTGTCTTTCAGAGGCATCTCACCAGCCTTGTGCAGTCCCCTGGCAGATTGTCAGTCAGGAGACTTGAGAAGAGTGGCTGAAAACCAGCATAGAAATATGGAAATAAAGGTGAATGACAGTTCCTAAAAGATATATATAATTTACATGTATTATATATATATATATATATTTATTTGTATAAGTATATGTATAGATTTATAAATATGAATAATATATAAAATAAAGCTTATAAATAAAGCCTATAAAATATATATACACTTTATAAATTATATGTCTAAATTATAAAATCACTTGTATCACTTGTCTTCCTGTTGTTCATCGACTTGCTTGAGCAGGCACCAGTAACATGTCCATACGTCCTGTCACATATTAGTGTAGCCCAAGGGCATCTGCTCACTCCAGGAACATAAAGAGCCTCAAACCATTCCATCAGGTCATGGGAATGAGGTCTATAATTGTTACT